>CANXYC010546398.1:0-11514 GCA_948193065.1 Aleurites moluccanus | reverse complement strand
TCATTAAGGATCAAGAGAAAGATATGAAATGATAATAGAAAGATAAGATTAATATTTATTTGTATGCAGGGACATGATCATGGTGTGATATTAAGATTCTGTAAATGATATAAATTGTATGAGATTCATGATTTGTGAGTTCTACGGGTTTATGGTGGTCTTAAGCCTACCCTTGCCCTAGGACCGTCGCACCACTGGAGTTGGGGTGTGACAACCTTAATGTTAGATTCAGGAAAAACTCAATTTTTTTCTGTTTTAGATAATTTTTTTTGAAAACATAACAGTATTTAGATATCTACACGCTGAGTTGTAAATAAAATAGTAGTGACTGTCTGGATGAAATTTGTAGAACAAAATGCAGGATGTAGGATAAGTTTAGAAATTCCACTATAAATTGAGTAGTACTTAGAAAAATATGATCTTTGGATATGTTATAACCTCAGATGTTTAGTTTAATTAGAAAAAATAATTGGGACAGTTGGATATCTGTAGCTAGAGAAATAAATAAATCAAGTGGGGCTATCAGGGTACATTATAAGATAAAATTATGAGTTTAATTTTATACTTTCAAGTTGATTAAGTATTAAACTCATTAATTAATTTTGTAGCTAACAAAGGAAAGGATAAATAGGATAAAATCTTAAATAATCCTTTTTATTTAGGCTAAGGGAAGAAATGAAGACTTTTTGGAATTTTGATTAAAAGGTGAGTACATATATATTACTTTGCTGGAATTGTGCATAAATGATTTAATTAAAATTTCAAGTTTTGAATCTTGTATTGACCAAATCTACATTGTAAATTTATTTCTTTTTATTATTTCTAAATGTCCATTAATTTTATTCTTAAGACCTTTGAGTATTGTTGAAATTGTTAACTCATTGAAATACCTTGTATATTTAATTGTATATAATTTGTTCCTTATAATTGATTTTAATATAATTGTTATTGACCTTTGATTGTTACCTTAAAACTACCTTGAATTGTATAATTGAAAAAATTATAGCCATTTGAATATAAACCCTAATTTGTAACCGAGGTTTCCTTCACAAGCCTTAATTTGTTTTGTTACCTTAATTGATAATTTCATTGATTAACCATTTTTATTACATATTACTTCTTGATATATGAATTTATTGACATTGTTATTTGAACCCCTACTGATTATCAATGATATAACTACTCACTCGGTGCAGTAGACTTATATATATATTGAGTGTTACACACAATGTTTTACACTGACCCAAGCTAGGAGGGGGTAAGGTCCTAGCCATGCGGTCTGATCAACCGTATGACTATACTTATTGGCATGCTACCAGTTTGTAGCCTCTGTATATTTATTAATGAATTTTGCTTATCTGTCATTGCTCTGAATTGAACTTTTGTATACTAAACTGTCATGACCCGATTTCCCGGACCACGACGGTCCTAGGGCACAGGAGATGCCAATGGTGACCGGCACCCGTAGAATCCAGTATCACATGCATAATCTATAAACCACAATATATTATCTATTTTAGTTAATTACCATCCAATCTATTATTCTGCCAATCATTCCGTAAATTTACTGCAATTGGCTGTAACAGTTATATATCATATCACAATATCATCACATAACTTATATATATATATATATATATATATATATATATATATATATATATATATATATATCATCAAGTATCATATACATATGTTCATCTCCCCATGGAGTAGCTAGATAATGAACACCAAAATAATAATAATACAGTAATCTAGAAAATATACATCAAGTGCTGTGGCAGAAATCCTCGGAGAAACAAACGTCGGGATTCTGCACCCTACTCCTCTCCTGAAATGGGTAAACAAATAAATACTGAGTACAGATGATACTCAGTGAATTTACATGCATCATCAATGAAATATAGGCTCAAATACTTTTATACTCATGATAAGGAATAATGGTACAGTAACAATCGTGTAAGTTTACAGAATATGTATCAGAAATCAATAAGAATAACAATGGTCATATCAAGTCAAAGAATCATATGGTAAGACATACAAAGGGCCATGAAACACGTAGACTATGTGTAATCACACAGTCAATCACATATCACATAGGCATAAGACTGATAAGGTCCTATGACCGGGACCAATAACCCTTCCCAACTAGGGTATCAATATCAATATGCACATTGCCGACAATATGTACCCACTACCTTGTTGGTGAGGCAGCTCTGTCAAACCACATTTAGGTCAATAGAAATAGATAACATGTCAATAGACACCATTATGAAATAATGGTATCATCACTATCAATATAATCAATATCTTTCAATTCAATTGGTATTTGAATAAAAGGCATAGCAATAAACAATATTCAAGCAAGGATAAAGGTTATGGTAATCAACAAAGGTATAGAACAGAAGTTGGTTCAGTGACGAAAATTGGTAGGCCAATTGGCATGCCAACATTGCTGGCGACAATGGCATTCAAATGGTAGGCCTATGGAATATAAACCAATAGGCCAATGGTAAATGAACTAGGCATTTCATCTAACATGTGGTGGGCATACAATGGCAAACTAATAGGTTAGGTTAGGTTACAAACTTGACTTGCCCAATTCAACCAACACAAAGTCACATTGTCAAACAAGGTATAGGCATTCAAGAAACAAGATTAAACAACTTCAAAATGGATCAAATTGGCTAAGGAATATCAAAGAAAATAAAACAAAAACATAGGCAATGAATAGTGTTCAAGGTTCGGCCAAAATGGGACTTTTGCCATAGGTTTCCAATCATCAATTTAAACAATTAGGCATGTAATTTGATGCAATGTAAACTTACCTAAGCCTTCAAATCACCTTTGCACAAGCCAATTTCACCAAATTCATCAAATGTACTAATTAGGTCACTTTATAATACACCTTTGTCAAATCTCCAATTCTACATTAATTAATCCATCAATTAGTTATCCATTCACATCCAATTAACATATTCTAATACTAATTAACCAATAAAAACACTAAATCAACAACTCATTCCTTACAACTTCAATTACGCCAACCAATTTAGGGATTTCCATAAATTAGTATCAATTGAAGCAAATTGACTTCAAACCCATCTAATTCAACCTAAATAACATCTAAATAATCAATCAAACCAAACAAATAAACTTCTTACCTCAAGTTGGACAAATGGCCGAAATCTCCCTTTAGTTTTTCCTTGAATTTCTTAGCTCCTCCAAGCAAATTAATGGAAGATAATGACAAAGCAATCAACAAACTCTAGTTTTCTATCAATTTTCCTTAGAAATCTATAAGAAATGTGAAGAAATTTGAAGAAAAAAAAAAGAAAGGTGGTTCGGCTATGGAAGGGAGAAAGAAGAAGAAGAAAAACAATTGGTGAAGTGTAAAATATAAAGAAAAATCAATTTGCACAATTACAACTAAATCCCCGAATTCTCATCCATTACACTTTGGTCCAAAATCTTCTGTAATCTATTCTGTCAATTCTGTTAAGATTTAGATATCAGAGTGGGGAGTCAATAGGCTTATTTTAATTTATCCTTATTTGTAAAAATAGTTCCAGAGTCATTCTGTAACCCCAACTGATCACTTTTCACTATTCACCTTAAACTTTCATTTATTTATAATTATGCCACTACTTACTTTTTCAGTGTTCCTGAATGATTTTTACTTTTTTATTTTTACCAAAATTACACATAAATTATGATGATCTTTTACCCATAGATTAACTTTAGAAATTTTTCTGTTGACCGGACTGCTAATTTCTCGGCGGTGTTCCCAACACCGCTGCTTTTCGGAAAAGTATCAAGTTCGCTTTCTAACTGTGTCTCTAAAATTATTTCCCACCATTTCAGGACTAATAGACCACATACTGAGAATTAATTCATGCATGATAATTATAACTTTCTAGGGTATTACATAAACCTTATATGATCATTTGTTATATTTCTTACAATATATCTTTTGACCTGTAATCTTTGAATAATTTATTTCATTTATTGCTCTTGCTTATAATCGTAGTATTTTTGATATACCTATCTATTGTTCACTCCAATGGCTATGATGAATTCTATTTTATTTGCTTTTGATTTTATTGATTATCTATTATAAAATTGACATTCCTTGTGAGCCTACCTAGTCTCACAAGTAAGGTAATATATATGTATCTCACTGAGAATTATTTCTTACCCTATGGTTATTACTACTTTTAGGGGCAAGATAGATAGTTGCGGTTACGACTTTTCTTTTTCAACTGGGAACCTCCTTTATCTATGTAAAAAGCTTATAAATATTTTTATTTATTTATTTTAGTGCTCCATGAGATTTTTGGATGGTCTTAATAATATTATTGTATATTAAAAATACGGATAAAACTACTATTAAATAAAGATTGTAAAATATATATGATTGATATTATCTAAAATATAAAATGAATGATATTTATTGCTCCGATACTTTTATTGAAGTGTTGGATGATATTGCAATGGTGGAGTTGTTATTGGGAGTATAATTTTCTTCCAAGCTGGGTAATTTTGAAAGATCCAGTTTCAGGTCGGGAATAGGGTGAAAAATAAAAAGGAGACTCTGGCGAATTTTCTATAAATTATAGTAATATGGGTTCTACGGGTTGTAGGTAGCCTTATGCTTCCTTATACC
The DNA here is from genome assembly GCA_948193065.1 of Aleurites moluccanus. Lineage (NCBI taxonomy): Eukaryota > Viridiplantae > Streptophyta > Magnoliopsida > Malpighiales > Euphorbiaceae > Aleurites > Aleurites moluccanus. The sequence continues at coordinate 6,848 of CANXYC010546398.1, read as the reverse complement.
CTAGGACCATCACATTTCAGAAGTGGATATGTGACAAAGGTGGTATCAGAGCAACAAGAAATAGAATAAATAATTATACCTAAATAAGAATAAATGATTTAAGTAAATAGGGTTACCATGGAGCATTAGGATTCCTGTATCATGAATTGTTATCCTTTGTTAATTATGTGTTTATCTGCGTTTTGTTAATGAATATGAATTTTATCCGTTGTAGAGGATGTTACCTCGTAAAGGAAGACCGAGAGGTAGAAGAATAGTTCAGGTACCTATTACGTGGGGTCATCCTCCTCTTGACAGGAAAGTGGATGATGAGGTAGTTATTGATGTATCGATAGAGGGGACAAAGTCAGTTGAGTCTTTTAGAGTTAGAAGAAGGGTTGAAGAAGAGGAAGTTGCTGAGAATGTAGGATCGACCAATATAGAAATATTGTTGAGGGAAATACAAGAATTGAGAAGAGAAAATGCATAAATTAGAAGAGAATATGAAATATTAAGAAAAGAGAGATAAGAAGCACCCCCAACACCTATTCCACCACTAGTGGTAGTACCCCTACCTATTCCTTTAGTGATCGCACCAGTTGAGCTTGTTTGTACTCAGGAGGGACAATGGATTATTGAGGAGGGAGGTGTTACAATGTTTAGCTATTTAAAATTGGGATTGCCAGAGTTTAGAGGAAAGCTGGGTGAAGACCATAGTGAATTTTTAAAGAAAGTGAAAAAAGTGGTGAGAAGACTCCCTTGTTTAGATGCCAGAGCAATAACGTTGGTAGGTTTATTATTGTAGGATCATACTTGGAGATGGTTTTCTAGGCATATAGAGAAGAAACTGTACAGTGATATACCACCAACCTGGGATCAGTTTATACGTTGGTTAGTGGATGAGTTTCTAACTGATGGGGTGTGGAGCAGGATATTGGTTCAATTTGAGCAATTGATACAATAGAACTTGAGTATAGCTGAGTATGCTGAGGAGTTTATGAGACTGAGTAAATATGCTACGAAGATTGCTCCTGCTGAGGTTGATCTGATTAATTGGTTTCGACGTGGGTTGCATGCCTTGCTTCATGGTGCTTTAGTGGCTGTAGAGTTTTCTTCTTTGACGAAACTGATTGATAAGGCAATTCAGATCGAGACCAAGTATAAATAAGAAAAAAACAAAAAGAGATCAGAGAAAAAGGCAAAATACTCAGGGTCAGTTTACTCAAAAAAGGACTAGAGGGCAGAGTTCACAGTACAAACAAAGAGTTTAGGCCTATTCAGAGTTAGCCAACTACTAGTATGGGTAAAGGACAACCTATAAAGGGTTACAATATGGAGCATAGTAGATTTGTTATGGCATCTTCAGCCCTCAGGGCACATTACACTAGTGCCAATCTAGATTGGCCTACCCACACTACTCCTCTTTATCAAAACTATGGTAAAAGACATCCAAGAGTTTGTAGATGGATGAGTGGATCATGTCTAAGATGTGGTCAGAAGGGTCATTTCATTAAAGAATGTCCACAGCAGAGGGGTCAACAGAGAGCACCATTAACATCACAACCTATTGTGCAACAAAGTCAACCTAGCAATAATTAGGGAGGTAGAGGCAGAGGAAGAAGCCAGAACACTACTCCAGGGTCATCTCAACCTACAGCAAGCCGAGAGCAAGACAAAGTATTTGCCCTAACAAGATAGGAAGCTCAGGCTTCCAACATCACAATGGGAGGTACAGTTTCTATCCAAAATGAGTCAGCGAATGTTTTATTTGACTCATGCACCACACACTCTTTTGTATCTTCTACCTTCGCTAAGAAATTGGGGAGGGGTAGTAGCTTAATGGAAATACCCTTAGAAGTTTCTACACCCTTAAGCGGTACTGTGATTATTAAAAATGAATATGAGTAGATATTGGGGGTAGAGAGTTTCCAATAACCTTGATAGAATTGTTTGTACTTGAATTAGATGTTATTATTAGCATGGGATTGGTTATTACAACATCATGCTACTATTGATTGTCATGGGAAAAGGGTAGAATTCAAAACTGAGGGGTAACCAAATCTTTTTTTCAAGATGAACAGACGGGGTCTCTAGATTGTATTATTTATGTTGTTGCTAAAAAAAGACTACTGAGAAAAAGATGTCAAAGATATTTGGAAAATATAGTTGATACTCGAGTGAATGTTGATGGGTTAGATCAAATTCCTGTTGCCAATGAATTTTCAGATATTTTTCCTGAAGATTTGCCTAGGTTACCACAGAAGTGGGAAATTGAATTTGAGATAGATGTGTATCCGGGAATTGATCCTATCTCCATCCCACCATATAGAATGACTCCTAATGAATTGAAAGAATTGAAGGTGCAGCTATAGGAGTTACTGGATAAGGGATTCATTCAACCTAATAGTTCGCCATAGGGAGTACCTATTTTATTTGTTAAAAAGAAGGATGGAACGCTCCAAATGTGCATTGATTATAAGCAATTGAATAAGGTGATTGTGAAGAATAAATATCCATTGCCGAGAATTGATGATTTGTTTAATCAACTGCAAGGGGCCAGTTACTTTTCAAAAATTGATTTTTGGATGAGTTATCATCAGCTAAAAATACAAAAAAAAGATGTGTCGATGGCAGCTTTCTGTACCCGATATGGACATTATGAATTTCTTGTTCTACCTTTTGGATTGACAAATGCTCTAGCTGCATTTATGGATATGATGAATCATGTATTTAAACCCTATTTGGACAAGTTTGTCATTATAATTATAAATGATATACTTGTTTATTTGAAAAGTTGGGAGGAACATAAGGAACACTTGAGGATCGTGTTACAGACATTGAGGGAATACAGATTGTATGCAAAGTTGTCCAAATGTGAATTTTGGCTTACTAAAGTGTGTTTCCTAGGACATGTCATTGGAAAGGATGGAATAAAAGTAGATCCTAAAAAGGCAGAAGCAGTGGATAATTGGCCTAAATCAACTAATGTGACTGAGAAACGAAGTTTCCTTGGTATGGCTGGTTATTATTATTGGCAGTTTGTAAAGGATTTCTCTAAAATAGCCGTGCCATTAACCAGATTGACAAGAAAGCAGGTGAAATTTCAATGGGATGATGCATGTGAGGAAAGTTTTCAGAAGCTTAAAATTTGTCTCATTACAATGCTAGTGTTGGCATTACCGTCAGGTACTAGGAGATTTTCAGTTTACTATGATGCTTCGCGAGTAGGATTGAGTTGTGTTCTGATGCAGCATAGGAAGGTAATTGCTTGCGCCTCACGACACTTGAAGAGACATGAATTGAATTATCCTACTTACGACCTGGAAATGGAAGCTGTGGTGTTTGCTTTGAAAATTTGGAGACATTATTTGTATGGTGAAAAGTGTGAGATCTACACTGATCACAAAAGTCTTTAGTATATTCTCCAACAGAAAGATTTAAACTTATGGTAGAGAAGATGGGTGGAGTTATTGAAAGATTATGACTGCAAGATTTCGTATCACCCCGGGAAAGCAAATGTTGTAGTAGATACTCTGAGTCAGAAGTCTATGGGTAGTCTATCTCATTTATCAGTGAATAAAATTCCTTTAATAAGAGAATTAAAGGAATTATTGAATAAGGGTGTATGGTTAGAGGTCGCTGAATATCACCTCCTGATTGGTTATTTTCAAGTGAGACCTAAGTTGATTGATGAAATTAGTGTCTCACAGGATAGTGATCCACAATTGCTGAAAATCAAAGAAGATGTAAAGGCAGGGAAGACAACTAAGTTCCAGCTGGATAATGGAGTACTGAAAATGGGGAATCGGTGGTGTGTTCCAGAGGTGGATGGTCTTTGGGAAAAATGTCATGTTCTGATTTCGGAACATGACGGTCCTAAGATACAGGAGATGCCTGAGGCGACCGACACCTGTAGAACCCAGTATCAAATGCTATAATCATTTACTATCTCATTAATAACCAATTAGTTAATTAATATCCATTCTGTCATTCTGTTACTTTGTAGTCTGACTGTTTATAATCTATTATGTAATTGGCTGTAAACATTATCATCACATTGCCATATCAATATTTAAACTCCATATTATGCCATACATTTATAATTACAGTCTAACTAAGCCATTAATATAAATTTATGGAGCAACTAAAATATATACAAAGATATAATGTTAATTTAATTACACTGTCAAAACCATTCTGCAGAATTCCTCAGGAAAATAACAGTCAGGAATCTGCCTTTTATTCTGCACCTGTAAAAGGGGAAACAACTAATGGGATGAGTATTAAATACTCAGTGAATCTAATATTCATCATCTAATAAAAAATAGTTAGGATAACAATAAACATTTGGTAGATAAATAATAAACAAAAAGGTTACACACCAATTACAGAATAAGAAAGTAGGATATAGAAACAATGAATTGAATCCAGAAGATAGGCTACAAAGTTCATATCATGTAAATAAGACAGATAATGGGCCATGAACATGTAATAGCTCATATTGAGCTTATATCATATATATAAGACTGATCAGGTCTTATGTCTAAGATAGTTATTCCTTCCCAACTAGGGTATCATGTAAACAATGTGCATATTATCGACGGTATTTACCCATTACTTCGTCGATGAGGAAACTCTGTCAAATCACATTATAATCAATATAGACATGAAAACAAGTCAAAGGACATCAATATATGACAACTGTCTCATCAATAATCAATAGCTCATGAAATAAACAAACAAGACTATAATTAAGCAATGAATAAGCAATAAGAGGTAAATAAATAATAGCAGTAGGTTTAGCAATTAACATTGAGTTGGAACATAGGATGGTCATCAATGATCAAATAGTTAGCACAATTGGTTAGCCAATGTCGCTGGCGACAATGGCATTCAAATGGTAGGCCTATGGATAAAACAAATGGTAAGCCTATGGAAAATGAACTAGGCATTTCATCAAACACATGGTATACAATATTGAATAGACAATTTGGCTAGGTTATGGTGCAACATTGATATTGCCCATATAATCAATAACAAGCTCACAATCAAGGCTATTCAATAGGCATCAAATATCCATCAATAAACATCATCCAATAAATCAATTTGGCATGTGAAACAAAAAGAAAAATAAGCAAAATACAAAGGAGTGAATAGTGAACAAGGGTTCGGCCAACATTGGGCTTTCAAAGGAGAATTCCAATTATCAATTTAAAGCTATAGACATGTTAAATGATACATATTAAACTCACCTAATACTTCAAATTGGCTAGAAAAATTGATTTTCCACCTTAAACTTCAAAGGAGGCAAAAGGCACATTCATCCAATTCTTTATTTTCTACACCAAATCAATCACAAAATATTTATCTATTTGCCTCAAATTAACATATTCTAAGCTAATTAAACATTAACTAACATCAATTTAGAGTTTCATATCATACAACTTTGAATTAGGATTTGAAATTTGGGGAAAACTCACCAAATGCATCGATTGATGTAATTGAATACTAAACTCATTCAATTCATCATCTAATACACCTAAATCATATAATTAATCAAAGAAATCAACTTATTACCTTACCTTGATGAAGTACCCGAAATCTCACTTCATTATATTCTTGAATTTCTTAGAGTTTCAAGGTAAGAAATTGATGGGAAATGAAAGATTTAAGATGTATTTTAGGTTTTCTTCAAGTTTTCTCTTGAAAACTTGACATGAAAATGATGGAGAGCAAAAGAAATGGTTCGGCCAAGCTTGGAGAATGGAAGAACATGGAGCAAAATTTCTCTAAGTATTGCTTATATAGTAATAAAAATCAATAAATTATATTTTGATCCTTAAACTATCCAATAATTGGACTTTAACCCCACTTTCTTCTTTAATATATTATGTCAATTATGTTGAGAATTAGATTTCAAAGTAGGAATTGAAATAGCTTATTTATATATGTAGTTTATTATAAAAATGGTTTTAGAGCCATTATGGAATATAGACGGTGAGTTTCCTAAAATACCCCTGAAGTTTCACTTATTTACGATTTTGCCATTATGTTGATTTTCCAACATGTTTAATACTTTTCCATACTTTTTTCATATAATTAGCTATAATTATTCATAATCTCTCATTATACAAGTATCTATGAAAAATTAACTTAAATTAGATACTGTATAAATTCTCCAAAATTTTTAATTATGTCGGTGTTTCCCAGTCCGATAACTAGTTATATTGTTTAGTTACTGTAGCATTTTCTAGGGTATTACAAAAAGATTCTTCATGAATTTCACTTTGCACAGTATAATGTGCATCCTGGAACTACAAAGATGTCTCATGATATGAAGAGTGTGTATTGGTGGCCATGGATGAATGTAACACCTCAGCCTAGCTTGAACCTATTCTTTATATGGTTCTTCGGGAAGAGATTTTTGATTTCTTTATATTGTGTTGTTAATATGTATTTATGCATGGAATTGATATTTATGCATGTTATTTGAATTAGTTTTTGGCATAGAAATGGTTTAGAGGCTATTAGGACTTAATCGGTAAATTTTGAGTTTTTGGTGAACTGGGGGGCAAAATGGTCATTTTTCACCTGTCGGAATTTTATGGATTTAATATCATATTTAAAGAGAGAAGATAATTTAAAGACTTGAAAATGGCCTTATTTTATTTATTTGAGAAGTAGTTTAAGAAATAATCTCGGTCGGGAAATTTTTATCGGCACGTAGTGCGATTTCGGGGTTTCGGTTGCACTAAGGGTAATTTGGTCATTTCCTTTATAATATGGAGTTATCAAGTGTGTGCAACCTTATGGTATTAGTTTAGGCTTGATTAAATCCGACCGTTGGATCAAATGACTTTAAATTGGAT
>CANXYC010546340.1:0-13236 GCA_948193065.1 Aleurites moluccanus | reverse complement strand
TGTTTAAAAAACCCAAAACCACCCCCCCCCCCCCCCAACAAAAAAAAAAAAAAAAAAAAAGGATTTTTTCAAAAACACTGATAAAAATAAAAAATATTTCATTTTTACTATTAGAAAAAAAAAATTTAAAAATACTACGTATTTAAAAATATTTTTTCAAAAATACTGCATATCTACAAATATTTTTTAAAAAATACGACATATATCAAAAATATATTACACATATATCAAAAAATAGTAAAAAAAAAAAAAAGTCAAAAAACAGTATATTTGTATAATATTCCAAAAAAAATCTCAAATTTTTGTACATTTTCTAATTTTATCATATAATTTTAAAATTTGATAATTTTTGGTATAAACTTATTTATTTGCTGCACTGTTATTTTATTTATTTGTTGTAATGTTGTCACCAATTTAGATTAAGTATAAATTAATTTAAATTTACCAATATGTTAGAGAAGTATTATAAACTTAAAAAAAAATTAGAAAAATTCATGTAAACTTTTTTTTTTAATTAAGATGATGTTTGGTAAAATTAAAAATTAAGTGTTGAATAAAATAAATGTTATAATTTTAAATTATAAAAAAATTTAAAAATTAATCACTTATTATTCAATGTAAATTTTAAATTAAAAATTTAAACTTACCATGTTGAGAGATTTTTAACATAGGATGAAGATTAATGCATGGTTTTTTATCTTCTTTATTTTGTTTTCCCATGCATGTTTACTCATTCATCTCATTACATTAGTTTTAAATTCATTTGAATAAATAATAATCTAAATTGAATAAATATTTAAATTTGATACCATAGTAATTTTTACCAATTAGAAGTTTATTTTTATTTCAAATCCACACCTATCATTCTATTAAAATCAACCTTATTAATTAGAATTCAATTATTGGCATCAAATTGGAAATGAGAATTTTGTTTTCCTATTTTCAAATCTCTTCATCTTGACATAAATACTTTAATCAAATTAACAAAAAAAACTTAATATAATATGCAAAAATTAGTCCATAAAATAATATTATTGGTAAAAAAAACTTTAATAATATATAAAATTTTCAAATGAAAGTGAAATTTAAATCTAAATTTCATTTATTTATTAAAGAATTTCATTTACTCTAACTCTCTAATATAAAAATAAAAATTTCTAATTTTTCAAAAAATAAAAATTTATAAATGTTAAAACTATTATATTAGGTTACTGTTATCTTTTTAAATTCTAGCTAACTTTTAATATTGTCCAGCTCCTACCTAACTAAAGTGTGAAATAAATTCTTGTTACAATTTTAAATTCTAAATATTAGACTGAAAAAGGTTTGAAAAGTTTGCATGGTATTGGCTTAGGTATATCTTAATCAATGTGTCTATAAATCTAATGTAATCATTTCAAACTTTTCACACCAAACTCATACATATAATGAAGACAATTTGCATGTGCTTTTCACACTCATAAGTTGGTGCCCTTTGGTGAGCTTCTTTTTCTTTTTCTTCACTTTATTAAAAGCAAACTTGTAAAGGTTATTATATAAACTTTATTTTTTGGCTAAACAACATTTTTGGATTCAAATGTTTGACTTAATTTTAAGGAATTTCAATTTTCACACACATCAAAATGGAAACAAATTATTAAATATAAAACCATGTGGAAAATAAACATGAATATTCTCTCATCTCTCATATAATTAACCCTAAACAAAATTGGCAAACATAAAATAATTGTATTAATAATTATGACTTTTCATTATATTTTTCAATGGTCTTCGTTAGAGATAAAATTAGAAAAATAATTTTAATTAATTTTAAATAAATCAAATATTAATTCTATTGCATAACTCTGTACTTGGTCTTCAGTCTTTTCTTATAATTAGGTTACTATTATAAGATGCCAAATATGCATCTCCCTTGACTTCAAAAAGAATAAATAAATAATTACTAGTCCTATCAATATTTTACAATGAATTCCATCTCCTTTTGAATAATATTATTCGTTGTTATAGTAAGAGCTTGACTATTTTTCTAACATTTCCCATTAATTAAATAGGTTAATAATATTTTTATTATTATTATAGAGAATAAAAGGGGAGAAAATAACAAGAAAGATGGCTCTGAATTGGTGAGCAAAAAAGAAAAGAGTTAACCACTCATAATGTTGCAAATGAGTGAGGAACACGACATGAATATATATGAATAATAAAAGCAGAAACTTCCATAAATTGAAGGAAAAATTAAGAAAATTTAAAGGTTTTTAATTTTAATTAACACAAGTCTGTCTTTAATTTAATCTGAGATGAGAAAATACTATATGTTAAAATTGATGTAGAAACTATATGCATGCAGTAAAGTAGAAACTTCCAAAAATTGAAGGAATAAGTAAATTAAATTTAACTGTATGGTGATTGATGACTACATGAGAATGATCCAAATCCAATTTACCTAACATTTTGATTTTTTTTGTTGTAATTTCTTTTTAGAAGAATTCAATGTGGAAAATGAGTATGAAATTGAACTTATGAGGCCATGTCGACCGTTTTTATATTTTAAAAAAAATATATAATCACCTATTGGCAATATACTAAAATTTTTATAAATTAATATTAAATAAATTAATAATTTTTATTATATAATATTTTTTTATAATCTTTTCTTAAGATAATAAATTAAATTAATACTCGATTAATTAATATCTTTTTTAATTAATAAAATATATAATTTATAAAGATTTTATTGTATATTCATCGACAAATATATATTTGCAGTTCATAAAAAAAATATTAAATAAATTAAAATATTTTATTTTATTTTATTTTTTATGAAAAAAATAAAATTTTTATGTGTTAATCACTAAATTATTTAATATTTAAATCACTGGTTAAATGTGCAATGTCTCAATTTAGGCCATTTTATAGTATCTATATATTAATTTGAATCTTTTATCTCATTTGATATCTCATTTCTTGTATTATATTTCTTTTTATGTGCTACATTATTAATAAAAATTTATTAATTATCAAAATATTAAAAAAAAAAATGACGTGGCACATATAAAATTATATGAAATAAGAGATGGGATATCGAATGAAATAAAAAATTTAAATTGCCCATAGACCGCTTGAACACTTAAACCATTTCCTGTATGATCTTAGTTTCATAATTTAATCGAAACAGTAGAATTAATATTTAAATATTACACATAACAATTTATTTTTTGAAAAAATGGAATTTAAAGCAAGCAAACAGGTGATATAATTTTTACTATTAGATGACCATCTCAAGTGGTAATATTATATAAAATATAGTATGAAATATTTTTTTATATCTCGTAATTCTCCTTAACTCTATATTTAGATAATAAAAGAAGAAATAAAGAAAATAAAAAGAGAAAATAAGGAGGAAAGAAAAATTTTAAGATGTTATTATTTTCTCTCTTTTGTTTGGATATAATGAAAATGAGGGAAAATAAATTTATTTTTTCTTCTTTTTCTTTTTTTATTTATTTTTTTCTAATTTAAAGAAAAAATAAAAAAATTACTAAATATTAGATGGTTAATAGAATAATAAATACATTGTATATATAAAAGAGATAAAATGACATGGGAACGTTGAAATACTTTTTTTTTGTCTTTAGTGAGTATTTTGCGATGAGGAAACGAAAATTATTATATATATATAAAAAAAAAAAAAAAAAGAAACAATTGAGGTTGTAATTTCAACTGCCTAATTCCAAACTTGGAGGGTTAAAGTCAAGAAATGGTGGGTCCTACTGCTTCATTCATCATATATTCCCCAGATAAGAATTTTGAGGATATTATTTTTGTTTGATCAAGTAGTCCATAATTCCACTTTCTTATAATTTCCATTCTTAAAATCTGCAATTCATTTAATATATATATAAAATATTCTCATTCTGGTAGAAGTAAACTTTTATCAATATAATATTATGAATAATAATTGTTGAGTGGGCTGTAAATATATAGAAGGAAGGTTATATTAGTCTTTGTACATAGGTTTTCTTGTAATTCAGTTTAGCTGTTAGGTCCTTTTAGTCCTTTTACAATTGTATATAAATAGAAAAATATATCCCTAAAACAGATATTATCAGGTATCAACTTGATTTAATTCAATGATTTTATCTAGTTGTTATTTGATGGAAAACAATTAAATTATATAAAATAATTAAATAAAAAAAAATTGGGCGTAAAAATAAATTTTATATTAATTAAATTAAAAATTAAAAAATTTAATTATATTTAAGCTAATTTAATATTTTTTATTTAATTAATATAAAATCTATTTTCATTCTTAAATTTTTTTTTCATTCAATTATTTGATATGACTTAAACCTAAATCTATTTTCATTCTCAATTTTTTTTTTCATTTAATTATTTAATATGACTTAACACTAACATAGTATTAGAGCGAAAAAAATAATTAATGTTACCTTCTTAAACTCTTAGGATCTAAAATTGAAACCCAAAATAGTTTGCATATAAGCTATATTTTTAGATCAATTCGGATAAAAATCATTATATTAAATCATATAAAATAATGAAATAAAAAAATTAAAAATTAAGTATGAAAATATTGATTAAATAAAAATTATTAAATATATTTATAATATTAATTTTTTTATTTTAATAATTAATTTTTAAAGTTTACACTTTTGCAGCTGCCTTTAATTTTGGAAGTTATCAAATTAAACAGTTAGCGTTTTGTACAATATTAAACTTGAAAATCATTTTTAAAATATGAAAGGTAAAAGAAATAATTGAACCGAATACAGTCAACGAAATGGTATATTTTTTTTAAGTTAATTTTTGGAATTCATTAGAAAAATGAGAAGTGTGAAAGAAGTGGAAGACAAACTAAGCCTTGAGACTCTCATTGCATGTTCAAGAATTTTACAAAACTCTACATCTTGATTATTACCATAGACGGATCGATAGGGATATTTGAAATTTTAAGATAAATTATTTTTTTAATTTTAAAATTAATAAAATAATTTTTTTATTTTGAAAAATTAAGTGGATGTTTGATAAAAAAAATTTATACAGCTGTTAATTTTTTTTTATGTCAACAGTTGCATCATAACGTTTGGTTGATGATATATGTTAACTGTTAGGTAGCTCTTAGATGGTCAAATAGATATTATTAATAAAAATTTCAAATCGAAGCATTTTTTAATTAAAAAGAATAAATTATTTTTTAAAAATAATATTTAATTTTAATGGTCATTGAACATAATAACAACTAACAGCTAATAATAATTTTATATAACACCTGCAATAATTAGCTATTAGGTAACCGCCACCAGCCACCAGCTATCCGCCACCAGGTAACAGTTAACAATTGCTACGAACAGTTAAATTAAATAAAACCTAAATTTAATTAATGATAAAGTACTATTTAATCTCTTTTTTCACTTTCTTTCATTTTCTTTTCAATTTTTCCTTTATTTCTTTTTTCAATTTTTCCTTCATTTTATTTCATTTTTTTATTTTATTTTCTAATTTCCTTTATTTTCTTTTTCAATAATATTATAATGACTTTTAATTATTTCTAATTAAAATATATATTTGATACTTTTTATTATTTTTATATTTTTAAATAAATTTATTTCATTATCATAATATCTCTTCATAAAATTTTAATGTCCATCCCGATATGTGAGGGTAACCCCTTCTTAAAATTTTTACATCTGTTACTTTATTTATATTAATCTTCTACATCAGCCTTATATCAATATTTTTTTAACGTAACAAACTTTTAAAAATTACTTAAAGAAAATACTAAATTATTGAACTATTAAATCAATTAGAATAAGTTACATCTTCCAAGTTACAATATTATATTTATATTCATCTTCTGCAATAGTGCTATATATATGTATATCACAAATTTTTAAAGAAAATTAAGATATGAAAATTTAAATATACTATGAGACAAATATTTCATTATTAAACTATTAATTTGACCAATAACTTTTTTAATGCGGTAGTATTAGAGTTATCTTCAAAATTCTTAATTAAAACCATTTTTTACCTGAAAAAAACACTATTAATTCAATAGTAGATGGATATGAATACATGTTCTAATTAAACTCATTAAATATAATTAAAATAAAATCAATAATTGTAAATAAATTGATAAGAATAAAAGTATATGTAATATTAATAAAAAATAAAAGTATAGTCTTGTATGTACATGAATTAAATAATAATTTTTGAATTGACAATCTAAAATTCTTCATTTTCATTTAATAGTTAAAGAATAATTCAATATATACAATTGGCATGGTGGATGACAACTTGTGGATGGAAATTCATGCTCTTGAAAAGAAAAGAAAAGATGTTGACACAAAACAATTAATATTATTTACTTTAATTTATTTTAATAAATGATGAATAATTGTAAGTCTTTGAAAATGAATTACAGCACAGAATTCCAATTTCAAGGAATTGTTTTGGATTCAATGTATGGTAATAGGAAAGGGAACTTCAACTACTTCCGTATTATACAAGTTTTGGAATGTTGAAAAGGATTCAGTGTAGTTAAAATAGGAATTTCTTGAAAAGTGAGAGAATTAATATACATTATTGTATAAATTGTCCACACACACGTGTGTGCGTATATATATAAATTAAATAAAAGGCTAATTAAATAAGTTTTTATATTTGCAAATAACTAGCTAGAATTATTAAGTTAAATTCAAATGATTTCTTCTAGTTAATTGGTATTTGGTTTTATATATATATATATATATATATATATATATATATATATATATAAATAAAAATTTTCAAAGTCTCTAAAAGTTATGTCAAGATAAAATTAGATATTGAGTTTGTAATAAGTTATGTTTAAATTAAATTAATAATCTTATTATAAGTTATTTATATTTTTTATCATTAATTAATATAAAATTATCCACATATATTTCATTATATATTTAATTGTCACCTCTCAAATAGTAATTAGATAAAATTATTGGGTTAAATCCCCTTAAGTTGCAAATAAATATAATTATTGGGTTAAACCCAACCATTTGACAGCATACGATCTTTGCCTGATAGTATAAGATGATTTTTGTCTGAGCCATCTGAGAATATAGTTTATATGTAATATGTTCGGATCTAATTCTGATATCATGTCAAAATCTTAGTTGATACTTGACAACATATGGTGGCTCATAATGAAAAGGTAACCAATATGCAATATGTTTGAATCTCAACTCTGATACCAAGTAAAGTTTTTCAATCCTAAGAATCAAATTAAGATAAAATCAAGGACTTATAATAAGGTAAATAACTATTTAAGTTGAATTGTTATAAATCATTCATATTTTTTATTATTAATTAATATAAAACTATCAACACACATTCTATTATATTTTTAACAAAAAATATTTGAATTGAGTTTTTTTTTTTTTAATTTATTACTTGATATCAATATATTATCGCCTTATGGTAAGATCCGCACTGTAATTGACCAAAATTTATTGTTTCCATTTTCTTTAATTTGGAGGGTGGGATAGAAATGAAGCCAAAAACTAGTATCCAGTGCATAAAGCTCTTCAATCAATAAAAGCAAAACACAATTATTCAAACTTTCTACCTAATTCAATGCCGTGAGGTTGAAAAGTCAATGTGGTGGGAACCTTTATTCAATCATTTTTCATTCCCTAGATCATTAGAATGATATATACATTTTCATTTCCAATACATATATTTAACTTTTCCTTCAACTCTATCCCCATATCCATGTTTTCTCTTTCATCATTCCATTATTCTTTTGTAGGTTTCATGCATGCAAACTAAAGAATTAATTAAGGATAAATAATTTCCTGATCCCTTGCTCTCATTCTAGAAAATTTCTATAAAAATTCAAAGTAAATTATAATAAAATATTAGAGTTAATCTCTAATATTTTTATCTGTCATATATTTTTCATGGAAAATTTTTATTTATCCCATAAGATAAGAATATGGAGTAAAAAAAAGCATTGATGTTCAATTCTTGATAACTTCTCTAGCACCCAAAACTGGCATGTATCATATATTTCAAAAGAAGTTCAGTCCTTGGTTGTATTATTTGCATGAAAAAGGAATATATAAAGGGAAACATTGGATGCTATATATACTTCAAAATATTAGATTGAAAAGATATTGCATTTTTGTCAAAACAAAAGGATATCAATAAGGGTCAAAATGTTTGTTATAGTTCCTAATAGGCCAAACTATAGGTGAAATGACCCCATAATTAACCAATTAGTTAAATATATATAACAAAACAAAATACTTAATTAGGGTTTAAAGAAAAGTAAAAAACAATTAAAAAGTGCATTGTTATTAGCTAAAAAGTTTTTTTTAAAAAAAAAGCATTAATCATGTCTTTGAATTGTAATGTCTCTTTCAATGTTTACTATTGTTGGATTTATGGTGTGGGTGACTTTTGAATCAAGATAACGATGTAGAAATTGGGGAGGTTCTTTTTCATGACCTTTTTTTTTTTTTTTTTGACAAAAAACATATATATCTCTTTGCAATGAATGTCAAACTTTATTATTGTAGCAGGTCATGTTTTGCAAAACAAGTCACATGGGGTACCTAATATACGTCATAAAGATGATTGCCAATTCATAAATAAAACTTTTAGATTATCATAATCAAATTATAAAGAAAATAATTGTTTTTTTTATGAATTTTATAATCTTAATAGTTTATATAAATAATTTATTTTGAATTACTAAATTAAAGATATAAATTTAAATTTTATTTTTTATAAATTTCTCTCATTTAATTAGATATATATCGAATTCTAGATTTTAAAAATAAAAACTCAAATTTTTGGTGTTAAAGTGTCGATGGATCCCTTTGATGATAAATTTTTTATTTTTTATTTTTTTTTCCAAAAAATATCATTCACTATTATAAACAAAGTTACATTACATTTTGAATCCAAAAAATTTGAGCAATCTAAAAAACCTCATAAGTTGTCATTGTAGCTTGATAGAGTTTCTAATATGTTCAGAGAGAAAAGCTAAAGAAACGAAATGGAAAAATAATTCTTTTTATATTCGATATTAAATGTTTATATATGTAGAGATTAATTATTATTTTGTACATATTGTAATAGGTTAGCATTGTAAATTGTTAGTGGTATTATTGTAAATATTTTCTTATTCAGTTAGGTTAAAGGGTAGAATAGTCTTTTACTCATGATGTATAAATAGCAAACATTTGATGTAGCTTTAAACAGATTTTTTACAGATCAAAACACATTCATTCAAAAATCTTATTTTCTTTCTATAATACACTTAGGGTTTGTAAAGGCTACAATGGCAGCCTACATTTCATCATGGTATCAGAGCAGTTCTTTATCTTGATCCTGTGAGAATAAAGGGCCTGAGACATCGTAAGACATTTCTGATCAGTTTCACTTCGTATGATTATGATTTTTTTTTGAATAGTTAGGGTTTCAATTCTACTTTGCGATTTTGACAAAGGATTGAAAATGGACTCAAACACTGAATCGGAACTAGGCGATCTACAATTTCTTCAAAGCAGAAATAAGGATGAAAATAAACGAAGATTCGAGATGTCAAATCCAGGAGATCCACTGGTCTTGCAAAACTCAGATCATCCAGGTATGCTTCTGGTTAGTACTCCTCTGAATGGTAAAAATTTTATGTCATGGAGTCAAGCCATGAAATTAGCTCTAGGTTCTAAGGTGAAGTTAGGGTTTATAACTGGTAAATGCAAAATGTCAAATGAAAACTCAGAAGAGTTTCATCAATGGCAAAGAGTTGGCTTCATGGTAACATCCTGGTTATTGAATTCAATATCCAAGGATTTGGTAGATGCCTTCATTTATACACGCACTACCAAGGAGTTGTGGGATGAACTTACTGAACGTTTCGGTGAAAGTAATGGTCCTATGATGTACTAGATTCAGAGGGAAATAAGTTTGTTTAATCAAAGAGATATCAGTGTCCATTTATTACACCAAGAAGAAGCTTTAGGATGAATTGGCTTGTGTGATGCCACTGCCTGAATGTAGTTGTGGAGCAGCTAAATTGACAGCTGATATAGAAAACCTTAATAAGCTCATGCAGTTTCTCATGGGCTTAAATGAGAACTATGACTTTGTTAGAAACCAAATACTTTTAGCTGAACCATTGCTGACTATTAACAAAGCCTATTCGATGATATTGAGGGTTGAAAAACAGAGACAAGTTCATACTTATATTGGAGAGAATGTTGAGAGTAATTCCTTGATGACTAGGAATTAATTTAATAGAAGATATATAGACAAAGAAAATTTTAGGTCAGTAAATTGGAGACAAAATAACAATTCTGGAAATTGGAGGCAAGAAGGGGTTTGGAAATCTTATAAAGATAAGAAGAATAAGAAATGTGATCATTGTGGATACTCTGGCCATACAAAAGATACCTGTTTTAAATTACTTGGAATACTTGAGTGGTATGAAATGCTTAAGAAATAAAGACACAAACCACAGTTTAGAAT
This sequence comes from Aleurites moluccanus, assembly GCA_948193065.1. Classification (NCBI taxonomy): domain Eukaryota; kingdom Viridiplantae; phylum Streptophyta; class Magnoliopsida; order Malpighiales; family Euphorbiaceae; genus Aleurites; species Aleurites moluccanus. Next base: position 2,703 of record CANXYC010546340.1, on the reverse strand, counting down.
GGCAGCTCAAGTGGATGATAACATGATTGGTGATAGTGCACCACTTCCAGCAAACTCTCAGTCAGATGCATGGGCTGCTATGTTCTCTGAAGCAGTCAGTAAAGAGGTTCAAATATGTCTGAAAGAAAAAGAGCCTAGTGAGGGTGAGTTTACTAGCTACACAAGCTATGCAAGTACAGTTCATATTCTCAGTCTATCTGCTTTCAATTATAGGTTAGAAAAATGTATGGATAGTTGATAGTGGAGCTACAAATCATATGTGTTTTGCCCTAACCATTATGCATAATATTACCAAACTTTTAAAACCATTACCAGTTCATTTACCTGATAAAACAACCAAACTAGTTCAACATACTGGTACTGTTTCATTACATACTACCTTAACACTTGCTAAAGTTCTACATGTCCCTGGTTTTCAATTCAACTTACAATGTTAACACTTTAACCAAATCCAAGAAAATTAAAATACAGTTCTTTGATGACTGTTGTTTGTTTCAGGACCTATGGATTGAGAAGATATTAGCAGTAGGACATGTTCATAATGGTTTGTACTTGCTAGATGAAAGTAGCTTTCATGTGAATACTATTAGGAAGTTTCATTCCAAATTATCTTCTGTTCTTTCTCCTGTAAATACCTCATTGCTTTGTAATTCAGCTGCAATTAATAAAACAATCCCACAAAATTCTTATTCTCTTTTACATAATAGACTAGGCCATCCATCTGATGAGAAGATTGTTCATTCACCTTTTGATGTTATTGATAAACCACATAAGAAAAATTACATTCCATATGAAGTATGTCTACTTTCTAAACAATCTAGATTCCCTTTCCCTAAAAGCCTTACAACTAGTTCTGCTATTTTTGATTTATTGCATGTTGATCTTTGGGGTCCATATAGGGCTCCATCCTTTACTCCAGCTACTTATGTTCTTACCCTTGTAGATGATTATAGTAAAACTACTTAGACATATCTTTTAAAAGATAAAACAGAAACTGTTATGGTTCTTAGGAAATTCATGTTTTTAATTCAAACTCAATTCAATACCAAACTAAAGATCATCAGGAGTGATAATGGTACTGAGTTTCTTAACACTCAGTGCCAATCTCTTTTTGCTAACAATGGCATTATCCATCAAAAGACCTACTCCTACACACCACAACAAAATGGTGTGGTAGAATGAAAACACAGAAACCTACTCCAAATAGCTAGAGCTGTTCTTTTTCAGTCCAAATTACCAAAACAATTTTGGCCTAAAGCCATTTTACTTGCTACTTATCTTATCAACAGGCTTCCTACAGTCACTCTTAATTGGAATACACCTTATGAACTATAACATAACAAACACCCTGATTTTGCTCACTTAAAGGTATTTGGTTGTCTTTGTTTTACAACCAATATTAAGCCACACAAATACAAAATGGACCATAGAGCTTTCAAATGTGTTTTCCTTAGATATTTTCCTGGTTCTAAAGCATATAAAGTTTATGACCTAGAGACATAAAAGATTTACGTTTCCAGGGATCATGTGTTTCCTTTTAAACACAGTTCCTTCGCTACCACAAATACTGCTTTACCCCTAGTCAATTTAGACACAATGTAATACCCATTATTTTTCTAAACAATCTTTGTGTATATTTTGTGTATAAATTTATTTTTTTTATTGACTTAATTAATTAATTTTGAAATAAGTATAAATATTTACTTATTAATTATTTTGGATAATGATAGAAAATGAGTATGAAAATTTTGTGAGAAATATTGATTGAGTTATTGAAATTGCGTGAGAAAATGCTAAGTGTTAAAGAAATTGAGAGTTTGTGTCTTCAGCGAAATTCTGTGAAAACTGGGTTAAGGGTTTCCAACCGGCATTGGCGAGCTGGCCTTGCGAAGAGGCAATGCCGAGCTGGCCTTGCGAAGAAGCAATGCCGAGATGGCTTTGCGAAGGAGCAATGCCGAGCTGGCTTTGCGAAGAGGCAATGCCGAGCTGGCCTTGCGAAGAGGTCTTGCCCAGCTGGCCTCGCGAAGAGGAAATGCGAAGAAGTAAGTGCGAGACGGCATATGCGAAGAGGCATGTGCGAGCCGGCAATGCGAAGAAGCATTGGCGAGCAGAGATTGACGAGCTGAGTCTAGTGAGCCGGCAATTGGCTAGCTGGACCAGCAGAAATTGAATTTTGGCGAGGCGGGACGAATAAGTGCACAGTAACCGGGATTTGTAATTTAGGCAGTAGCCTATTTATAAGCAACAGCGTGAACACTTAGCCATTTCTTTCTTTCTTTTTAACGTTCACAGCGAGCTTCTTGTTTCTCTAAAATCAAACACTATTCATCGTCTTCCTCATCAGGTTTCCACGTTTTTTCACCGAAATTTACTGGAGAAATTGTGAAAAATCATATATATATATACCTGTGTTCATCCTTTCCTGCCCCTAGTTTGTGAAGAGAGGAGTTGGAAAAATAGCACCGGCAACAAAGAAAAATTCTGCCGTGAGCACCATTTGAGGTATATGTTTATTTATTGATTTTTTATTGGTTAAATAGATAGTATTTGGATTGAAATGAATGGGCTTAGATTTATTTTAGCTAGATTAACTCTAAATAATGAAAATCCCTAAATTCTAGGGTTTATGAAAAACTTTGAATATTGAATTGATGAATTAGTGATGGGATTTTTGAATTGATGATAGAATTAGTTAATTGAGTA
>CANXYC010546319.1:0-18966 GCA_948193065.1 Aleurites moluccanus | reverse complement strand
TCAGCATTTTCGTAATTAATTGGGTTATATTTGATTGTTGCATATCATTTAGGTTGGCATTTGGGTTCTACGCGGTACTGGTCGCTTATGCATCACCCGTACCCTAGGACCGTCACGACTTCCGAGATAGGTCGTGACAATTTGTGACTTGATTAATTATTGATCCTATTTTGTTGAATTCTTTTGCTTGAGAACACTTGAGAACAAGCAAATATCTAAATGTGAGGATATTTGTTAGGTACAATTTTACACATAATTTTAGAGTGTTTTAAATTCAATTTAATTTGATTTTGTTAAGATTTTATTGATTTTTTATTTAAATTTAATTGAATTTTATTTGTTTTTGGATTTGAAAAAGATTTGAGATATGATTGCTTTTGATTCAAAATTAGAAATAATTTGAAAGAGTTAGTATTATAAAAATTGGTACCCGGTTTTTGAGAAAAATGACTCAATTTTTGAGCCACGAACCCGATTTTCAAAAGAAAAGAAGTGACCCGACCATTTTTGGGAGGCCATGACCTGGTTTCTTTGTTTACAACTCGGTTTCTGATGTTTCAAGTTGGTTTTTGGATATAAAACTTCTTATTTTTATTTTTAAAGCACAGAGGAAGCCTTTAGAAGTTTAGAGAACGAGATTTTCAAGAATTCCAAAAGAGAAAACCTTGAAGAAAAGGGGCAACCTCAAATTGAAGAGCAATCAAGTTGGATTAAGTATCAAGAGTTCATTTCTTACTCCTTTCAATTCTAAATTGAATCTAAATTGTAGCATGTTGATTTCTATTTCCTTTTCAATAAAATTTATGAATTTAATTTCAATTATGAGTAGCTAATCTCTTATTACTAGAATTTAGATGTAGTCAATTGTTGATTTTATGATTCACTTATGATTGATTGATTATCTTGTGCATATAGTGAAATTATTAATTTATTGATTTAGGATTATAATTGTTTAGCAATTTGCCACTATTAAACAATATTTTAGATGGTGTATGATGGATCAAGAGATGAAATATACTATTAGTACATTAAATCAATAACCTAAAGGATTAAGTTACTAAGAGATTGTGACACACCTTAGGAGGTTAAAAATTGCTAAGAAACTTAATGAGATTATATTAACTAGATGATCACGAGAGTATACATAGAATTAATATAGGTGTTTTGTAGTTGCTTGAGAGAGAATTACAATAGTTTAGAGCAATTAATTCGTTAATTAGGTATTTTGGATAATCAATCATGAGTTAGAATCATAAAAAATTAATTGACGAAATTTAAATTTTAGGTTTGTTAAAATTATTTCAATCTTTAAAACTAAAAATTACTTTGTTTTTAACTTTCAATATTGTTTTAATTTTTATTTCAACAATTAATTATAATTTTCTCTAAATAATTTAGAAATATTTAATTTTAATACTTGATCATGTCTTTCTGTGGAAGACACACAAATATAATGGGCTTTCGGTTGGGTTGGATACTTTTTCAACTCCAGAAAATTTTAAGTATGTTGCCCACAAATCCCCTATCTACCTGCTAATGCTAATTGCGTATCTTTAATTACTTTGTCAAGCTGGGTGCTCTATATCTGATGGACCTTGCTTAAATTCCCCTATAGAAGTCTAGTTAATTGGAACTAATGGCAAACAAAAAGTTGACTCGTATGGTGGCTCTCACTTAAAGAAAGGAAAAAAATTAGGTGCATCTGTGTTGTTAAAACACAAAAACCTTGTCTACAAGCTTCATAGAAATTTTAGGAAAAGGTAAATGCAATAAAAGTTTATCCTATCCTTCAGATACAGCTATCAACAAGGTATGTCATGGTAGTCCGCACGCTCATTCTGAGTTAGTTGTTAATGATTTGATTTCTGATGAAGACATAAGAAACAGGAATAAACTTATTTCTAAGGCAAATGAACCATTCATATCTCCTATGTCAACTAGAGCAGAAGCATAAGCTAAGCATACTCTTGGTGAGAAAATCGGGTTGGACTTTGATAATGGTGGTAGAAATTCATATATTGATAGGATTATCCAATTGCAAGATGCATAAATTTCAAAATTGAAGGAGATGCAGGAGGAGAGTATTATGCATTAGAGCCTTGCTGTTATGTGTTAAAGGTTGTCATATCGTCTTTGGTTTGGAGAATATTTTAAGGTTAAATTATTTTTTGATCAGATTTCCCTGCATCTAATAATAGTTTAATTCCATTATCCAGAATTACCATTCCATATCTTGACGTTGAATTCAATTCAAATATTCCTGCTTCAAGACCCTTTTTTTGCGGAAGGAAATGTTTTGTTTTGAAAGATTTTAATTGAATTGAATTCTGCTTTCAAGATTCAATTTGGTCTTCGATGCAAAAAGCATTCCTCTTTTGTTGCCCTTCTGGGATTCATATTTGATCTTCGTTGCTATGAGTTTTTTTTTTTTTTGCTCTGTATGTGTATTTGTTGGTGTTATGCAGCTTTTTGTTCATTTTGCCCTTACAATTTTGTTTGGGCTTCTTGGCATTTCATTTTGGCCTTTTATAGTTCATTTTGTTTTCACAATTTTTATGATGTTTCTCCAAAAGTTGTAAATTTTATTATATCAATAATATAAACTACTCTCTCTAACTAAAAAAAAAAAAAAACAAATTTTAAGTATATATGATCTACTTATATATATATATATAATGAATGTTCAAGTGCTATATTAGGAAATCTTAAATACTTATTGCCACTAAAATTTTGGTATAATTGACACTCTAAATAACCATCAAATTTATAGAAAAAGGCTAAAGCCCTTCACAAAAAAGTTATCAAACTAATTTTTATTTTATTTTTTGAGAATCATCCAACTTTAATTTTTATCTGTCTCTACATTAATTTGTAATTGCATAAGTGGCAATTTCATCACTTAACATGCTTTAATGAAAATTTATTTGGAGAAAAAGCAAATAAAAACAAAAGGGTCCCCACATTTCTTGCCCCAGCACTCACTCGCTCACCGTATCCAATAACGACATATGAAGTCAAATCAAAACGACTATAACAAAATCAAAACCCTTTAATAAAGACGGAACCCAAAACCACCACCGAAAGCCAAACCTTTCCCCACTTCATTCCACTTTTCAACGCCGAAAAATAATTAAATTATATTAAATCATTTCTTTCCTTACGTTTCCTTTCCTTTCATTTCCTTTTACCACGCCCACACAATACTAAACACTATTCAACATGCAACCCGATAACTCCCCTGAGAGTTCACACTTGTACCGATTTCTTGCTGAGAACGGAGTCTTTAACGGTGGACCATACGGGTTTCCGGCGATGCAGAGCCTATGCAGTTCATCCTCTTCTTCATACCATAATTACCCCTTGGACGGATCTGTAATTACCGATATGACACCTCCAGATAGAGCTCTTGCTGCTTTGAAGAATCATAAGGAAGCTGAGAAAAGAAGGAGAGAGAGAATTAATTCTCATCTTGATAAGCTAAGGAGCCTCCTTCCTTGTAATTCTAAGGTAATTAATTATACTAATCAACAAGTCTGTTTTTTTTTTTTGGTAAAATCCACTAGCATTAACTCAGTAGTATTGGAGTTGTATCATGATGAAGAGATTGTGAATTCGGATAACAATTGAAGAGTAGAGGGCTATGATATGAAACTGGGGAGCTTTTAAAGGAGTTTCAATGGTAGAGATTGTGAATTTTTCCGTATGATTTCTGCTTGTTAAACATTTTAAAATGTGGAAACTGTTAAAGGTTTGATCAATGTGATTTTTTACTTTTATTTTTTTGTATTATAATTATTGTGTTTATTCACTGAGAAACTATGGGAAAAAAAGAGGTTAAACTTTGATTTTCAGAGATTTATTTTTTTACTTTTTGACCCATAAAGCTAAAACCCTTTCTCACTGACTTGATTTTTGCCTAACTCATCATTTTGTGAATAAATGAGATCTTAATGTTGATTTTCATAATCTTTTTTTCTTGTCTCTTTTTCATTCCCTCTTTTTCTCGACAACCAAACACAAGGATCTATAACAGTTTTCTTCTTCTATGATAGTTAAATTAAGATTCTGAAATCGAAATCTTGGATCAACACCAGTCTTTAAAAGCTCTTTTGAATGTTCAAACTGCAAGTGCTGACCTTATCTGCAAAAGCAAAAAGCAAGAAAGTGTTTATTTTTCTTTTCTTTTTCCACCTAATTTTATTTTACCCTTTTTTCTCTTACTTTCTTTCTAGGTTATAGTGTAGAATATGTTTAGGAAAGTTAGCTTTTCTACATATAGGGTTTCTTACAAATTTTATTTTTCAAAATTTTCAGACCGACAAAGCTTCTCTTCTAGCAAAAGTTGTTCAAGAAGTAAGAGAACTCAAACAACAGACCTCACAAATTCCAGGACTTGAAACCTTCCCATCAGAAACCGATGAGATCACTGTTCTTTCCGGTGAATATTCAGGCGATGGACAGTTAATCTTCAAAGCCTCTTTGTGCTGCGAAGATCGTTCCGATCTTTTGCCTGATTTAATTGAGATATTGAAATCCCTTCATTTAAAGACTTTGAGAGCTGAAATGGTAACTCTAGGAGGAAGAATCAGAAACGTTCTTATAATAGCCGCAGAGAAAGATTACAGCATTGAATCAGTACACTTCTTGCAAAATGCACTTAAATCTTTGCTCGAAAGATCGAATTCTAGTGATCGATCTAAAAGGCGAAGGGTATTAGACCATAAACTAATAATTCAATGACAAATTTAATTTTGTAGTTTTCCCGCTTTAATTTGTTTAGTTTGAGCGTCTTAGTAAGAGGTCAAAAATCGAATACTTGAAATCAATCGCCTATCCCTCCCCTAACCAAAATGGCTGAAAAATGCTTCATTGTTATAGATGTTTTATTGTTTTAGTGTAAACCCAGAAAAGAGGGAGATGTATTTCTGTGGTAGCTTTGGGTTTTGTTAACTAGTTTAGGGTTTAGAATCTCCATGCATGTAAATATCTATGAATTGCTTGCAAGGAGATGATGATGTCCCATTAAAGAATATTATTCTGTACTAAAAGATGAGGAAGAAGAAGAAAAACATGTGTACTTAATTAATGTCATTCTTGAGTCTGTAAAAGCAGAAACTTGTGTGAGTTTCCAAGAACTGAAAATTAGAGATCTCAATTATGAGCCTTTATAAGTGTACTGCTATTTCATTGGCTATAAATTTTTATACGTGACATGATTTAAAATTAATAAAAATTAAAAAAACTAAAAAAATAAATTAATTATTATTTTTTTTATAATGAACTAATATATTAAATTTCACTGTATTTTTAAAAATATATTAAAAATATATTAATTTCTCTTTGATAACTATCATATTGTATTAGTTATCACGACCCGTTTTCGAATTACGACGGTCCCAGGATGCTGGAAATGTCAATGGCGACTGACACCCGTAGAACTCAATATCACATGTATAATCTATAATTCATACTGTAAATTAATGCGATTGGCTATAACAGTTATTATATCATATCATATAATCATCATATAACTCATAATATCATCACATACACATATGCATGTTCATTTCATAACTAATCCATACATACCCCCATGGAGCTCAGAAACAGCTAGCAGAAATTCTCGGATGACAGACGACATGATTCTGCAATCTACTTCTCTCCTGAAATAGGTAAACAAAGAAAAATGTGAGTATATAAGATACTCAGTGAATCTATATGCATCAATAAATAAACAATAGGTAGTAATGGAACAATGATGTCAATAGGTTAAGATATCAATATACAGAATCAGTAACAGGTTACAAAATAGTCAAGAATATAGCATAGGCTCGGTGTCATATGGAAAGACAGATAAAGGGATGGACTGCATGAAATCATACAATTTTCAGTAGAATCAGTATGGACTATATGCAAACATACAGTCTCCAGTAGCATATCAGTATCAATAAGTATAAGACTGATCAGGTCTTATGTAATACCCTAGAAAGTTATAACTCTCATGCATGAATTAATTCTCATTATGTGGTCCATTAGTCTTGAAATGATGGAAAATAATTTTAGAGACACAGTTAGAAAAGTGAACTTGATACTTTTCCGGAAAGTGGCGGTGTAAGAAACACTGCCAAGAAATTAGCAGTCCGGTCAACGGAAGAATTTTTGAAGTTGATTTGGGGGTAAAAGATCACCATAATTTATGTTTAATTTTAGTAAAAAGAAAAAAGTGAAAATTATTTAGGAATACTGAAAAAGTAACTAATGGCAAAATTGTAATTTTAAGGAAGTTAAAGCTGAATAGTGGAAATTGATCAGTCGGGATTACAGAATGACTCTAGAACTATTTTTATAAATAAGTATTAATTAAAATAAGTTTATTGACTCTCCACTCTGATATCTAATTCCAGACAGAATTGATAGAATAAATTACAGAAGATTTTCGACTAAGGTGTAATGGATGAAAGTTTGAGGATTTAGTTGTAATTGTGAATATGGAATTTTCTATTTATTTTTCACTTAAGCATTTTTGTTCTTCATTCTTCTTCTTTTCCCTTTGTTGCCAAAACTATTTTCTTGCTTTCTTCCATAGATTCTTCATCATTTCATATGGATTTCTAAGGAAATTTTATAGAAAAATAGCAAATCAACCTAACTTAATCTATTTCCATCCTTAATTTGTAGAAAATAGCTAAGGATTTCAAGGAAAAACTCAAGGGAGATTTCGGCCATTTGTCCAACTTGAGTAAGAAGTTTATTTGTTTAGTTTGATTGATTATTTAGATGTTATTTAGGTTGAATTAGATGGGTTTGAAGTCAATTTGTGTTAATTGATGCTATTGAATGGAAATCCCTAATTAGGTTGCTTAAATTAAAGTTGTATGAAATGAGTTTATGATTTAATGTTTGTATTGGTGAATTGATGTTAGAATTAGTTAATTGGATGTGAATGGATAAATAATTGATGGTTTATTTGATGTAGAATTACATTTGGAATCAAAGTGATATATATAGGCTATTTGGAGGATTCGGTTGAATTAGCTTGAAAGTGAGCTTGTTCAAGTGATTTGGAGGCTTAGATGAGTTTACATTACAATAAATTATATGCTTATATCATTGAATTAATGAATGGAAACCAATTGTAAAACCCTATTGTTAGCCGAACCTAATGTGCACTATTCACCCTTGAAATTTTGCTTAATTTTTGATTGAATTCCCTTGCCATTTGATCCCAATTGATGATTGTTTAATTGTGTTTCTTGATACCTATACTTTGTTTGCTAATGTGCCTTTGTGTTGATTGAATTGGGCAAGTCAAGTTTGCACCAAAACCTAACCTATTGGCTTACCATTGTAGGCCGCCAAGTGTTCGATAAAATGCCTAGTTCATTTGCCTTTAGCCTATTGGTTTGTATGCCATAGGCCTACCAATTGAATGCCATTGTCTCCAGCGATGTTGGCATGCCAATTGACCTACTATTTTCTGCTACCGAACCAACTTTTGTTTTATGTCTTTCCTTATTGCTAAACCCTTTATCATTGATTGTATATTGTATACGACATTGCCATTGATTATATTGATTATATTGATTACTATACTGATTGATACCAAACTGATTGTTATTGGATTGACTGATATCTAGATGCCATTGTTGCTTATGGTATCTCTCGTTATTGACCCTTATATGGTTTGGCAGAACTACCGATCCGACAGGGTAGTGGGAAAATATTGTCAGCGATGTGCACATTGTATTACTGATACCCTAGTTAGGAGGGGTTATGGTCCTGGCCATAGGGCCTGATCAGCCTTATGCTCATTGATACAGATATGATACTAGAGACATACATGATCCATACTGATACGGATTACTGGAGATTGTATGATTTCTTTTCATACAGTCCATCCCTTTATTTGTCTTTCCATATATTACCAAGCCTATATGATATTCCTTGGCTTTACTGAACCCTAACATTTATACTGTATACTGTTATCCTATTGACTGATACCATTGTTTATTTGATGCCTATTATTTATTGTGATGCTTGTAAATTTACTGAGTATCATCCATACTCACCATTTCATTTGTTTACCCATTTCAGAAGAGGAGTAGGTTGCAGAATCCCATCTTCTGTGAATTTTTGCTTCAGACATTTTGGTGTATATATTCTGACATTCTGTATATTTATTTTGGTGTTCATTATCTAGCTGCTCTATGGGGTATGTATAGGTTATCTAGGAGATGAACATATGTATATATTGATGATGATATATTGAGTTATATGATGATGCATGATATGATATATGATTGTTGCAACCAATTAAAGAATGATTACAGAATGCATGATAGAATTACAGAATGATTACATAATGCATGACAGAATAACAGAATGAATGATAACTAATTAATAATGAATAATATATTGAGGTTTGTAGATTATGTATGTGATACTGGATTCTAGGGGTGTCGATCACCATTGGCATCTCCCGTGCCCTAGGACTGTCACGGTTCGAAAAACCGAGTCGTGACATCTTATGGCCAGAACCATAACCCCTCCTAGTTAGGGCACCAATAATACAATATGTACATCGCCGATAGTATTTTTTCACTACCTTATCGGAGCGGTAGCTCTATCAAGTCACATTATGATCAATATAAGAAAGCAACATATCAATGGACACCATATGCAATAATGGTATCCTCCATATCAATAAGCCCAATATCAATCAATCAATTATCAATAAGATCAATGGCATTGCTATAGATGGTATATAATCAATGTCAATTGGTTTGGTAATCAACAAAGACATGGAACAAAAGTTTGCTCGGCAAAGGGAAACGGTAGGCCAATTGGCATGCCAATGTGTCATGACCCAACTTGGGAGCCGCGACGGTCCTAGGGTACGAGTGTTGCTTAAGCTACCAGTACCACGAAGAACCCAATCAACTATACTATATGGCATGCAATTCAACAACAAGCTTAATATAGCTTGACAATTCTATAAAAAAAATTGGGTAGCATCTCCTTTGTATAAGGAGTATGCCCAGCTGAAAAACATGCAATAAATACTTCCACTATATACTTCAACATTTATCTCAAATCAAGGATCCCTCTGGATCTCCAATATCAACTCAATAAAAACTCATCTGTAAATTCAGTCATTTCCATACATAGCATATCATATACATCCATAGTATAATCTTTATGCAAGACTATAAAGATGTAAACACTCATATATGTACATGCCAATCCTTAATTTACAGTACCATGGAACCTCTAAACTATACATTATTTACATATACTTTTGGAGCTTGATATTTACATGATAAACTAGTAAACTTCCAAGGTAGAGATGCCAATGGAAAGCGTGCCTCACTGTAGACTTGAAAATTTTAAACTACTAAGGGAGTGAGTATGAAAATACTCAGTGAATCCAAACGTATAAAAATGCAGTAAATGATCATGATAATGTAATTGCCCATTTATGGCCTGAAGAATTCAATATAAGATAGCAAATGAATGATAAAACAAGAATCTGTATAAAGATCAATATAAAAGCCATATAAGTATTCAGATACATATCCATATAAGTATCCAAATATACATATCCATATAAGATTCTAATGTACAAGATAACATATATATGATATAACAGGATTGGGTATTTTTCTGAAATTCAGTACTCAACACTATCATAAAGTGCATTAGGGAATATAACATCCCTCCCTAGTAGGGGTCCACAAACATATTAACCATGTAAGGGATATTTTTCCTACGACTAGAGAATATGACATCCCTCTTTAGCAAGGGTCCACAAAACACAATCTGCACACAGTCGATGGAACTTACCCGCTATACCGTCAAAATAGCCCTGTTATAATATCATATGAGTGTGTGTTCAAATATCAGTAAATATAGCATATTTATACCTCATATAGCTGTAGAACTATCATATATGCATATATGAAGAATAATAGAACAAATTGGGAAGTTATCAAAAAATTATCCGGCGGGGCCCAGTTGAGCTGCCGCAACTAGCACTCGCCGTTATGGGTCCGTTTTGGAATTTTTGAGTAGTTTCTGGTTAACTATGTTACCAAAGGATTTAGGTGGGCCATGAGGTACCATTTCATAGATTAGGTTGAGACTAGATGATTGGGCCAAGTGGTGGCCCAATTGGCTTTCTGGATTTCATTTTATGGCCAGACAAAGTTAATATCATTTTAGGTCGTTTCGGTGGGCTTATTTACAGGCCAATTTGCACTTTAGATAATTTTGGGTATCAAACTTCATTTTTATAGCTCAAATGAAATAATATAACATATATGATGCAAATCATGCATGATTATACATAAGGACTCACCTCTATTATAATCAAAGCACTTGTTCCCCAAATCCACTAATCCCAAGCCCTAGTCGGCCCGCCACTTGACACTACGAGCAGGAGTATTCGACGGTTCACCTATTATCACATATAACGCTCCGATAAGTTATAAAATCATTACAAAACATATCATTTATTCAAAAACACATCAAATCACGTAAGGCATATACTGTATGCACTATTAACCACACTTTGCACATTTTACACATTTCTCATTCCTTTATGCTATAAGTCCATTCTATCATCACCATTAGCCCACATTTTACATATGCATCACATATATATCATTTAACAAACTTATATACATTTAATTTAACATTCTATACCAAACATACACCATATTCAAGATTACTTTCAAAGTACCCAAATCAATCATCTTTTATACATTTAAACCTATACATTTCCATCAATTTCAATACTTAACCATATTCAAACTTCACTTTGTTAATCACATTAGCCTAACACCTTAAACTAACAAAGTCCATATTAACCAACTTAGATAGAATTCATTCCTTTTTTTCCATTTTTCAATGCCATTCTATCAATTAACATATATAAACATCAAATATATAACATTTAGGCATTTAAACCTAACAAACATCAAAACACAACACACCAATCATGCTTACTACATTCGGCCAAAACTCAACTTCATCCTAATGGATTCTTTTCCAATATTTAACCATTAATTCATCACATTTATATCAAATACACTTCATTCCATTATTTAAACCTATAAAAATCATCAAACATCAACCTAAACCTAAGCACCTCACATTCGACCACTTTTTTTCTTCCTCCAATTCAATTTGTTTCAATCATTCAACCATCAATTCATGTTATACACATCAAATAAAGAACATTTGAAGTAAATAATCCATCAAAATAACACTTTGATTCAAAGTTCTTCCTATTAGGATTTCAATCCATTCTTTTGAATTCTAACCATACAAAATATGTTTTGATCACTAATAAATATCAAGGAACAACATATAAACATAATAGAATCAAAAGAACTTCAAAACTAACAACTTACCAAAAATTCTTCAAAAACTTCAATGAATTAATTTGTTCATTTTTCTAGTTTTTCCTTGAATTCTATGGCTAGATTAGTGTTTATGATGATGGAATTAATCTATTTCCATCAAAGACTGAAAGAAAACAATAAAGGATGAAGGTGCTCAATGGTGGCCGAACCTAACAATGGAGGAAGGAGAAAGTTTCTGCATCTTTTAGCTAAGGAAGATGATGAATAATTGAAGGGGTGGGAAAAATCAACATAAATATCAAAAGTGTGATCCTATGCTTTAGGTTTATGGTACTTTTGGTGAAACCTAGCCATCCAACCATCCATTTCTTTATCTTTTCATCCAATGGTTAGATTTAATCAAGCCTAAAATGATTCCATAAGGTTGCATAGACTCTATAACTCCATATTAAAAAGGAAAAGACCAAAATAGCCTTAGTTCAAAAGAAGCACCTCAAACACCTCAATTGAGCAACTTGCCAGGAACTATTTTCAACCGGGTTTAATTCTCCAACTATTATTCAAATAAACTTAATAATATCATTTTCAAGTCCTTAAATTCTTTTCTACCTTCAAATATAGTGTTAAATCCATCAAAATCCGAAGGGGGTGTGAAATGACCATTTTGCCCCCAATTCACCAAAAACTCAAAATTTTCCGATTTTGTCCTAACAGCCTTTAAACCACTTCTATGCATAAAATTATCTCATATAACATGCATAACTATCAATTTTATGCATAAATACACAATATTAACATGTTAAAAAGAAAGGAAATTTTTTCCCCCTGAGTTCCTTTTTAAGGGTTAGATCAAGTTTAGGCTGAGGTGTTACATTCTACCCCCCCCCCATAAATAAATTCGTCCCCGAATTTTCTTAAAAGCTATAGGGTGGAAAAATAACCTGACTCATAAAAAAGGTGGGGGGTATCTATGCCTCATCTCAGTTTCATTCTCCTAGGTACATTCCTTTATATTTCTGCTACGCCATTGTACTTTAACCATAGGAATGCTTTTATTCCGAAGCTGTTTAGTCTGATGATTAATAATATGCACTGGAACTTCCTTATATGACAATGCTTCATCAATTTCAATTTCCTGGGGTTGCAACACATAGGATGGATCTGAGACATACTTCCTTAACATGGAGATGTGAAACACTGGGTGTATATGCCCCATACTCGGTGGAAGAGCTAATCTGTATGACACATTGCCAACCCAATCCAATATCTCAAAGGGTCCAATGTACCTAGGTGACAACTTGCCTTTCTTTCCAAACCTCATCACTCCTTTCATAGGAGAGATCTTCAGAAATACCTGGTCACCCACTGTAAACTGTACATCCTTTCTCTTTGGATCTGCGTAGCTCTTATGTCTACTGAAAGCAGTCTTTATTCTTTGCTGAATGATAGGAACTTTCTCCATTGTCTCTCTAATCAGATCTGGTCCTTCTAACTGCTTTTCACCAGGTTCCACCTAACATACAGGTGATCTGCATTTCTTACCATAAAGAGCCTCATATGGTGCCATTTCAATGGTTGAATGGTAACTATTATTGTAGGCAAACTCTATCAATGATAGAAAATGATCCCAACTGCCTTTCAAGTCCAGCACACGTAATCTCAACATGTCCTTCAGTGTCTATATAGTCCTCTCTGACTGTCCATCTGTCTAAGGATGGAATGCTGTGCTGAAATGCAATGTAGTACCCAATGCCTTCTGAAATTTCTGCCAAAATCTGGAGGTGAACTAAGCACCTTTATCAGATATAATCACCGATGGAACCCCATGTAACCTTACAATCTTATCCACGTAAAGTTGGGCATACTGTGCAGCTATGTAAGTTGTCTTTACTTCTAGGAAGTGAGCTGACTTTGTCAATCTGTCCACTATCACCCATACAGAATCATATCCCTTCTGTGTCTTGGGCAAACCTACCACAAAATCCATAATGACTTGGTCCCATTTCCACTCTGGTAACTTGATCTCTTGGAGCAAACCTGAAGGTTTTTTATGTTCAAATTTTACCTGCTGACAGGCTAGACATTTGGAAACAAACTCTGCTACATCACCCTTCATGTTTGGCCACCAATAAAACTCTTTTAAGTCATGGTACATCTTTGTCACTCCAGGATGGACTGTGTAAGGAGAATAGTGAATCTCCTTCATGATCTGCTCTCTATACCCTTTAACATTAGGAACACACAATTGCCCCTTACATCTTAACACATCTCCCTCAATAGCAAAGTCAGGAGCTTTACCATTCTGAACCAAGTCTCTGATCTTTACATACTATGGATCATCGTTCTGGGAGTTCTTTATCTCATCTATCAATAGTGATTTCACCTGTAATTGAGCTATCAGTACTGTTTCCTGCCCCTGTGATTCCAAGTTCAAAGTCAAACCTGTAGCCATTAACTCCTGCAGTTCCTGTACCAGTGGTCTTTCTATAGCAGTCACATGGAATAAGCTTCCCATCGATTTCCTACTCAGGGCATCTGCTACCACATTTGCTTTCCCAGGGTGATACAAAATCTGGTAGTCATAGTCCTTTAACAGCTCAACCCATCGCCTTTGCCTCAAATTCAGTTCTTTTTGTTGCAGGATGTATTGAAGACTCTTGTGATCAGTGTAAATCTCACATCTGACCCCATATAAATAATGCCTCTATATCTTTAAAGCAAAGATCACTGCTGCCATTTCTAAATCATGAGTGGGGTAATTCACCTCATGTTTCTTCAATTGGCGGGAAGCATAAGCAATCACTTTTCTATCTTGCATCAATACACACCCCAAGCCAATCCTCGAAGCATCGCAGTATATAGCAAAACTGCCTGCCTCGGTAGGAAGAGTCAACACTAGTGCAGTGGTCAAACAGGCTTTAAGAGTTTGAAAAATCTTTTTACAATCATCATTCCATTGGAACTTCACCTGTTTCCAGGTCAACTTTGTCATTAGTGCAGCAATTCTGGAAAAATCTTTAACAAATCGATGATAGTACCCTGCCATACCTAGGAAACTCCGGATCTCTGTGACTGCAGTGGGACGTGGCCAGTTAGCAACTACTTCTACTTTCTATGGATCCACCTTTATACCATCTTTGCTCACAACATGCCACAAGAATATAACCTCTGTCAACCAGAATTCACATTTTGAAAATTTTACATACAGCTGATGGTCTCTCAATAACTGTAATGTGATTCTGAGATTCTCCTCATGCTCCTCTCTGCTTCTGGAATACACCAAAATATCATCAATAAAGACAATGATGAATTTATCTAGGAATGGTCTGAATACCCTGTTCATCATATCCATAAAGGCTACTAGCGCATTTGTCAATCCAAATGGTAGCACTAAAAACTCATAGTGCCCATACCGTGTTCTGAAGGTAGTCTTTGAAATGTGTTCACCTTTGATCTGCAGCTGATGATACCCTGACCTCAAATCTATCTTTGAGAAGTAACAAGCTCCCTGTAACTGGTCAAATAAGTCATCAATTATAGGCAAAGGATACTTATTTTTTACCGTCACCTTATTCAATTGCCTATAATCAATACACATTCTCAGTGTCCCATCCTTTTTCTTAACAAACAATACTGGTGCTCCCCAGGGTGAACTACTGGGCCGGATGAAACTCTTATCACACAGTTTCTACAACTGCTTTTTCAATTCTTTCAGTTCTTATGGTGCCATCCGATAAGGTGGGATGGAAATAGGGTCAGTACCAGGGTAGACCTTAATCTCAAATTCGATCTCCCTCTCTGGTGGCAGTCCTGGAAGATCATCTGGGAATACATCTGTAAATTCTTTTACCACTGGAATCTGCTCTAACTCTTTGGATACCCCTGTAGTATCAACCACTGTTGCTAAGTAAGCAATACACCCCTTTCTCATCAACCTCTCTGCAGTACAGACAGACACTAACCCAGATATGTGACTGTTAGCCTCCCCCCTGAAAAATGAACTTTTCCTGCCCATCGGGTCTAAACTTTATTCTCTTTAATGCACAATCAATGGTAGCTTTATGATCAGCCAACCAAACCATACCCAGGGTAATATGAAATTGTAACACAGGTAACTCAATCAGTTCAGCAGGCAAAAATCTATCACAAACTCTCACATCACAAATATCATACTTATATCCTACTATAACCTTATCTCCCATTGGTGTGGCTATCTCTAAGGGTATATGTAAAGGTTTCCTACCCAACCCCAATTTCAAAGCAAAAACAGGTGATATAAAGGAATGGGTTGCACCCGAATCAAACAACACATAAGCCACTAAATCATGTATAGAAATCATACCTACAACAGTATCATGGGATTTTTGGGCCTGCTGTTGAGTCACTTCAAAGACTCTCCCCTGTCCTCTACCATCGGCTAACTGTCCCACTGTCGGACTCTGTCCAGCTGGTCTACCTCTACCAATGCTCCCCCTACCTATATGTACTGTAGGCTGGGAAGATCCTGCCTCTGATGGCTGTGCAACTCTGCGTATAGGGCAATCTCTGTAGAAATGTCCAATCTGCCCACATCTGTGGCATGCCCCTGATCTGATGCGGCATACCCCTGTATGTCCCTTTCCATAAAAAGTACAAATAGGCACTAATGCTGTCATCTGGGGTGGTCTAATAGGACCTCTGAAATAACTGGGAACAAGAGGTCTCATACTCATGCCTCTGCTAAAATCCTGCCTCATACTAGGAGGTGGCAATGACTGCACTGCCCTGGGAGGAGGTCTAGATGCAAAAGACTGGGATGTCCCCTCCCCAGGTCTACGAAATTCTCCTCCTCTGCCTCTCTTTTTTTGTTCCCTATCAGATCTCTCTTCTTTGTATTTTGCTTCCATTTGTGCTGCTTTGTCAATAGCCCTGCTCAAAGAAGTAAACTCCATAACCAGTAAGATGTTATCCAGGGTAGCATGTAAACCTCTCTTGAATCGCCTGATCAGGTCATCTTCAGTAGGAGCAATCTTCCTAGCATATTTACTTAGCCGTCGGAACTTTCTGGCATACTCTAACACAGACATGTTCCCCTGTCTCAGATGTTCAAATTTAACAATGTTACTCTCCCGTAGGCCCTCTGTCAGAAATTCATCCATCATTCTCTGTTTAAATTCAGCTCATGACATTGGATCATCACTGTGAATGTTAGCATCAACATGCTCTGTGAACCAGGTAGCAGCATCTACCTCAAGTAACAATCCCACCAGCTCTATAATCCTTGCCTCAGAACAAGGTAATGTCCGGACTATCCTGTCAACTCTATCAATGAAATCACTAGGGTCTATACCATACTCCCCTATGAATGTAAGTATTCTGAATCTCATGAACTCCCCAACTGATACTCCACCCTCAGGAATAACCCTGTGTACTCTGCCCCTCTGTATCACCGCTGACTCTCTCTAGGGTACTAGTGGCACTACAGGCTGTACCACTGGCTGTACTGGAGGTGGTGGTGGCTATACCACTGTAGGTTATGATGCTAAATGAGCTCTGATAGTCTGTAGGATCTCCTGTCTCATATCCTATATTTCCTGTCTCCAGGGTGTCTCACCCATAGAATCAGACTTTGTGCGTCTCCGTTACCTAGATGGCTCAGACTGAGATCCCCACACAGTAGATGCATTGGAAGCAACCTCTGTTTCCTCACTAGACTCATGGTACTCATCCCTATCAATAGGCTTAGCTCAACTAGCCCCACTTTCTGACATCTTAACACTCTATACAAATTAACATATAAAAGAATATTTAGTTCATAGATACGCTGAATTTCAAACAAAAATGAAGACTTGTCATTTTTGACGATATATGAACATCCTAGATTCCATGGTACTTCTATTACTACTTGTATGCAAACACTATAGGTTATGTAAACCTTTAACTTTGATACCACCTTTGTCACTATAATAACTGCAATTTTTGTTATTTAATTAAATTGTATGTTTGAAGAATTAATTAATTGCAAATATGAATATTTGAGAAATCAAGAAATTTCTGGTTGCAGTTGCAGGATTTTGTGAGGCTGATTCCATGATCTTAAATAAATCATTTGGTATAGTGTAAAACATAAAAGTTGTGGATTTATGTCTTATCTTCAATTATGTATAATGGCTTGGTAAAATTCTGTATGTGTGAGGAGTTATGTCTCTTTGAGCAGGACTAGTCTTGTTTAGTGTTTCTGCAGAAAATCTGTGTATGTTTGAATTTTCTAGGAATGACTGAGATAGTTTGAGCTAAAGATGTGAACATGAGAAATGTTACTCTGTGTGTTGTGTTGTTGGCTATAAAATTTCAGAAATTTTGGATAAGTATAACTCAGTGGAGAGTGGAAATTATCAGACCTGTTCGGATGGATTTTGGGGCAGTAAGTTTAGGCGATATTTAGAGAGTCACCATGGTCTGTGTAGTTGCCTTTGTGATTTGAATTTTGGATATGTTGAGCCTATATATGTCTATTTTAAGTGGCAAAAAGAATCAGGAAGTTTGGATGTTTGTAGCTCATTTACGAGCTGGTTAAGTGTAAGTTGTACAGGAAAGGTTTCAACTCAGCAGAGTTTTGGTGTTAGCGAGCCAGCAAATGCGAGGTGGCATTTGCGAGCCAGCAATGCGAGCTAGCAAAGTGGCGAAGAAAGATTGCTGAGGTGGCAATTAGTGAAGAGGCATATACGAAGTGGAGTTAGGCGAGGAGGAATTTGGCGAGGTGGCATTATGCGAAGAGGGACATAGGCGAGCAAAGTTTGGTGAAGAGGATTAGGCGAGGTGGCTTATGCGAAGAGGAGTTGGCGAGGAGAGTTGGCATGGCAGCATATGCGAGGTGACATATGCGAAGTGGGAATTGTGAGCTGGCTTATGCGAAGTGATATTGCCGAAGCGGATTGGCGAAGAGGGAAGTGCGAGCTGGGAATTGCGAGCTGGGAATGGCGAGCTAATGAGCTGGATTTTGGGCAGTGGCCTATTTAACCCAGTGTCCAGTAGCGATTCTCTACACGATTTTATTTCTTCTTTCTCCGTTCTTCTTCTGTCTTTTCTCAGATCAGTGCCATTTCTTGTCTAAGGCATTAATACTCAAAATTAATGCATTAGATCTTTAGATTATTCTATTTCAAGGCAGAAATCATCAGTTTTAAGTAGAATATCTCAGGAAACCAGTTTTTGGAGAAATAAGGTAAATTTTCTTCAAATGTCATTTCTTTTAGATTAATAAATTTTGATGGTTAGAATAGTTAATTATGGGTATATAGAATTTATTGTAAGCATTTTAAGGTTATACATTGTGATTAATGTTGGAGGAATTAGAATTTTTGGACTGTCATGAATAGTAACATGAAAAGTAAATTCAAATTAAATGCAGATTTTCTTTAAGAGATGAATTAAATTGATGTTGGGAATTAAGAATAGAAACTTTAAGATGGTTAATTATTAAGAAATCATGTTGAGTATTATTGATTAAGGAAAACCCTAATTTTGAATATTTGGGGAAATTTCTTAGGAGAAGAAAATCAAGGAAATTGAGGAGAAATTGTTGAGCTAACTGTTAAAGGAAAATTCAAGGATAAATTGT
>CANXYC010546246.1:0-23316 GCA_948193065.1 Aleurites moluccanus | reverse complement strand
TAGATTTGAGTTGGAATGTTTATTTATTGCTATAAGTAACTAATTATTTATTTGGATCAAATGATTAAGGCATATAAAGTTAATTATAAATATTTTATTGCTGAGTTGGAAACCCAGGAGGGGTCAATTGATTGATAGTATTGGATTTGGGCCAATGGGCTGTTTATTAGAAGTGTTTTTATTTTTGGAGGTTATGTCATATTTTAGGGGAGGTTCTGCTAAAATTTTGGCAAATTCTCGAAATTCGTTCTTTATATTTCTGAGTCAGTATTTGAGTATTATTCTAATGAATTTCGTATGTGGTACATGTATTTCAGATGTATTCCATACTGTCATCAGGAGGCGCTCCAAAAAGAGCTAGCTGGTTAATGGTCTTCAAGTTGTGAGTTGATATATTTAATTTAACTCTACATGCAAGCATTGATAAATGCATTGATGGATGAAATATATGTATATAATTATCATTATTGCATTAGATTTAGGAGCATGATCTATGTTTATGTCATATTATATGATGTTTATGATGATGATAAATGACATTGTATGTATATGTTGCCGATGGAAAATAGGGTGATGTGGAATCCACCACTAACACATAAAATATCAATGATGTAACGTGCAACATGATTTATGATGATGTTATTACAGGAATTGCTAGTTCGAGTTGATCTTACCGTAGCCCCTGAACATGGATAAGACAGTATAGGGATGCCTGGTTTGAGTTGATCTCACCGTGGTCCTATAGTTGGAATTTAAGAGAGCCAAGGGAGGGGGTCGGCTCCCCATTTACGATAAACAAAAACACAAATAAGGTTGGATTCCACGGACATTTTCCATCATGTATGTTATGTATGTTTATGGATGATTATGTGTAATGTGACATTTTATGTAGATTAAATAAATGACCTGCATATTAAATTAATTTATATCAGCTCATTGAGTCGAACGCTCACCCCCTGTTTAAATATTTTTCCAGGTTCTGGGTTGAGCTTAAAGAGATTTAAATTTTTAAATTGAGTATTCATGTCTCTTAATTCTCAGGCAGTAAAATTATTTAATTTACTATGTCATTATTTTATATTCAATGTATTAAATCTTTAGAGCTCCACATTGTTATTTTCAATGTCAGGTTTTATTGTTCAGTGGTAAGTTAGACTTACTACGGGTTCCAGAAACTTTATGCTTTCTCGTTCCCTAGTGCCGGTCACGTGCCCATTTGGGATCGGGTCGTGACATTGATTCTTTACTTTTCTTGTTTTTCCTTAAAATCTAAAGCTATATTTGTGTTTAAAATAATGGAATTAACATGTTTCAATCAAGAAATGAGAGAAAATATCAAGCTTTGGCAATGGACAATGGTGGCCGAAACTTGCTAATGGAGGAAAGAGAAAAGTTGTATGAAATTTGGCTAAGGAAGAGAAAAGTTGTATGAAATTTGGCTAAGGAAGATGAAGAGGTTGTAAAAATCAACTTAAATATCAATGGCATAATCCTATACTTTGAGCTTATGATAAAATTTGTGAAACCTAGCTTATTAATCATCCAATTTTTCATCTTTTCATCCAATGGTTTGATTTAGGTAAGCCTAAAATGATACCATAGGTTTGCATACACCATATAAATCCATAATTCAAAAGAAAAGACTAAACTACCCCTAGTTTAAATTTGATCTTTATTTGAGCAGTTTTGCCCGAAATTATTTTCTACCGAGTTTAATTCTCTAACAAAATTTCAAATAAATATAATATCATCATTTTCGTGTCCTGATATTCTTTTCTACCTTCAAATATAATATTAATTTCCATAAACTCGAAGGGGGTGTGAAATGACCATTTTGCCCCCAGTTCACCAAAAATTTAATTTTTTTTCGATTTCTTCCTAACAGCCTTTAAACCACTTTTATACGTATAATACTTCCTAAAACATACATATACATTCAATTCAAGCATAAACATGTAATAATACACAACTTTCAAACAAAAGAAAAATCTCCTAGGTTTACCCTTTATGGTTCAGGTTCTAAACTTTAACTGAAGTGTTATAATATATACACAAGTTAAATATTATTTCATAAAAATAAATATTCTAATAATAATAATGTCAATGAAAAAAGGGACTAAAAGAAATAAATCATTTGCATTCTATAAAGACCAAAAGTCCTCAAATGATTCAAAAAAAAAAAAACATCTATGGCTAAAGGCTTAGTCATTGAATCAACTACCGTGTGATTTGTACTAATGTTTTGCAATGTTACTTCCTTTCACGACAATATCCCATATGAAGTTATACTTTACATCTATATGTTTGGTTTGCTCATAATACTTAGGATCCTTAGTATAGGATAGCATTGCCATGTTGTCATAGTGTTTTGTTATTGGACTATATATATGCATTTTCACTCCTAAATGTTATAAGAATTTCTTAGAACAAATAACTTTTTGAACTCTTGTAGAGCAGGCTACAAATTCTTCTTCCATTGTGGATAACGCGATGCAAGATTTTTTTTTTTTTTTTTTTTTTGCTACACCATAAGATGGAATCACTAATAAGTGAGAAAGCATATCTAGATGTTGAGTTTTGCTCATTAAGGTCACCACCCTAATTGGCATCGGTGTATCCCTCTAAGTGCAAACCTCTTTACGACTTTCCAATGCTCAATTCCTGAATTGGACTGATTATGCTAACTAATCCAACAACATAGCAAATGTCCAAATGAGTACATAACAATGCTTACATCAAGTCCTAACAACACTTGCATAGGGAGCCTTTGTAAATTTGTTGATCTCTTCTTGAACATATTGTTTCATATATTGGCTTAAACTGTGATCTTTTGTAATGGGAGTATTTATGGATTTGCATATACAAATCTAAAATTGCTTAAGAATCTTATTGATATAAGTCTACTGACTCAAACCTAACAACTTTTTCTTAGCGATCCTTTAGTATTTTCACCCTAACATATAGCTTACTTCACCCATATCCTTCATATCAAAAGTGTTAGACATAACATCTATCAATCCCATATAATTACTGACTAACAAAATATCATCCACATACCATGACAAAATTACAGAACTTTGTCTAGAACACTTAATGTACATATAATGGTCCTCCTCTATCATAGTAAAGCTATTTCCCATAATTGTTTGATGAAATTTCAAGTTTCATTATCTGGATGATTGCTTGAGGCTATATTGATCTTTTGAGCTTGCAAACTTAGTGCTCTTGGCTTTCTGACATAAACTCATTCGATTATAGCATATATATTCCTTCATCTAGTTCCCCATTCAAGACAGTCGTTTTAACATCCATTTAATAGAGTTCTAAATTTACATGTTCTATGATTGTAAGAATAAGGTGAATTAAGGCAAACCTACCTATTAGATATAAAATTTCCTCACAATTTATACCTTTTTATTGAGTATAACCTTTCGCTACTAAACACGTCTGATATCTCTCAATGCTACCATCCACATTTCTTTTAATTTTAAGAACCCATTTATTCCCAATTTCTTTAAGCCTATGTGGCAAATCAACCATGTCCTGAACATGGTTTGCATCCATAGGTTCTATTTTTTTCTTTCATTGTTTTAATCCATTCTTCATGTTTAAGAGATGCAAACACTTCTTTTTAATTTCTTAGCTCATCATTGTCTTGAGATTCTATCAAGAATATTTACCCTTCTACCTCAAAACGTCAACTCAAAACTCTCCCTCATTGATTTTTATAAGTTTTTGGAACTAAAAAACTAATCTTTGTGGATCTTGCCTAATTGGTGCCAAGTCTCTCCCACTAAGTCTAAAAGGTCTTAACCTTATTCCTCAACCTTGTCCTTACTCCTCCACTTTATAAAATTTCAAACTTATATTGACATCACCCTTTTTAGGTAAGTTATTTTCTGAAAATTGACCTCTCATTATTTTGATTATGCTACACCCTCGTTAACTTGTTCACAAATCATAACATACCCTTTGGAGTTTTCAAAATATCTTATAAAGATAGCTTTCTTACCCTTAGGACCTAACTTCCCATATTTAAAAGATATCGTGATAATAAACAACTGATCCCCAAAGTCTTAGATTGCTTAGGTTTGGCCTCTTGCTAATCCATAACTCATATGGAGTTAAAGTAACATACTTGGAAGACAAAGATTAAGTATATTAGCCCTAATTAATAGCCCATCTCCCCAATAGGAAATAGGCAAATTTTTTTGTGCCATCATAGGCCTAACTGTGTTTAAAAGGATATGATTCCTTCTTTCTGCAACACTATTTGCTGCATTGAGTTGAGTCCTTTTAGATGTTGTCTAGTTCACCTTGCTGATTTGGGACTGGTCTTGTTTAGTCTAGATCTTCTATGGTCTTATTTTTATTTCCTAGTTGGACCTTCTTATACTCCTTCATTTCTATGAATATTTTTGGTCTTATTGACTTTATTAGTCTGAGGCTTCATATTCTATTTGCTTTGTAGGTACTTTTTTGGTCTTGTTAGCTTTGCCTTGAGTGACTTGTCTTTCCTTAATCTTATTGGCTTCTTTGAGGTCGAGTTTTGTCTTTACCTTCCTTTCATCTGAAATGGCTTTGAGTTTGTTCTCCATGGTCTTATTGACTTTATTGAGATACATAGACTTTTTCTTTGCTACATCATAGAAGGTTAGTCCTCTTTTGTCAATATAAAAGTTCATCTCCATAGGAGGAGGTATTTGGAGCACTGCCTAGCGAGGAGGTCTTACTCCTGACTTGAGAAGCAAATTGGCCTTGCCATATTGAAAGATCTTATAAGGTGATGTCATGTATGAATGAGTGCCTCACAAAAAAGGCTTGGAATATGTCTCAAAAAGGGCTTAGAGTCCCTCATAGAGAGGCCTTATTGTAGGCTACGGGATCTTATGAGTGCTTGTGGGTAGGGCTTATCCTAGCTTGCATTACAGGTCTTCTACCTAGAATAGACTAGGTCTTTATGTATTGCCTACCTAGGGCTAGCTCTTTTGTTGTATCTTCATGATGGCTTTGTAGCTTCGTTGTGTATAGCTCGTTCTTAATGATTTCTTTATGAGTATGTTGGCCTAACTCTAAGTCTTCATTATATGATCAAAGTCGAAGGTGGTTGCCTGACTACATATCAGGTCTTAGTGCCTCGTGGTTGACATCTCTTCCTTTTGGTGCTTAGAAGTAGTCTGCATATAGCACATATGGGTGAAGATTAAAGAATCCCGAAGAGCAGAGTTTTATGAGGGGCACTCAGGTTCTCCATGATCTTCTTCCCTAAAACACGTTCCTTGAAAAACATTTTCTCCTCTCTATCACTCTTTCCAACTCCATCCATCCTTGGTGAACTATAGGAAGAAAGTTGCTTGTTCTCTTATGGTTGAAGAAGACATGTATACATATGGATCTCTCATGCATAGTGCTTTAAATTAATAAGCATTCTCACAAATAATTTGAGTAAGTGTTCTAGGTAAATGTTCCTGAAGATGATCTTGGTAGCTATTCCAATAAATGATGCCACTTTCTTGATGGGATTTTTCCTCCCATTTGGTTTGTCGAAGTGTCTTGGGGCCTAAAGAGCACCGGACACTAGGCCTATTCTCTAGTATGCACTGGACCTGCCTTGTTGAAAGAGATTAGACATTGAGCCAAGATCAACCCTAGGCTTATTATGAATGTAAGAGTTAGTGAATCCTACTTGGTGTAGTTGAATTAAGCCAAAGGTGTTGGACCTTGGTTGTTAGACGATGTTAGAAGACCCTTGCATTATTAGAAATCATTGGACCTTGTCTTGATAGAAGGTGTTGGACATTGCTGTGAGAATTTGAACTTACTTTATGGAAGGCTGGAGAAGGGCGTTTAAGCTGATGTTGGATTTTAGCTTATATGGAAAAAACACTAGTAAAGAAAGCATTAGGAGACTGCGTTAATGTTATGGCTAAATGAAGAAAATAATAGACTGACTGAATAAGGAAGCTAATTAAAGATGAATTGTTAATTAGCAATTAGCTAATAAGTTAATTAGTTCAGTGCTGAGTTGACAAGTTGATAACTGCCATAACAGCTTTATAAACTGTTCTATAACTAATTGAGAGGCATGAATGTTAACAATTGTTGAATTCCAATATTCTATTACTCTATCTGAAATTTCTTCTCTCTCTCGATTCTTCTTCCTCGTTCAGTTTTTGTCTTCTCCATTGCTCTACTGATTTAGTTCTATCACTATTCTATCACTAATTCTTGATATTAAAGACAAAGAAGCTGTGTTTTCACCAAATATATGAGCTTCTCCAAAACCATTACTCAACCTCAAGTACAAAATACTCTCTTTAATCCTAATATTACTATTGAGCAATATACAAGTTCCGGTGTTCCTGCTATGTACATAGGTAATGGTAAAGGATTGTTGCCTACTCTTAGAGTTAGGGAGGTTGGAGAAAGCAGTAGTATATAGCACATGTCACGACCCAAACCAGGAAGCCGTGATGGCCCAAGGATATGGAATTCGCCTGTGGTTACCGGTACCTCGATGAATTCCTAATACAATTCAGTTCATACTACCAAAATAAGTTCATTCCTGCCAAAACTCATGCATATACATTTTAGGTCTTGTGATATATAAGCCAATGTTCTGCCAAAAATCTGGCAGAGTCTCTTCTGAATTTTTAACATGCCAAACTTTTCAATTTAACAATTAAACACTCCCAATGTCATTTCTCAACTGAACTCCATCTCCACATCATCAAATCCAACCACAATATTTCACAATTCACAATATAAACCATAATCAGCATCATACCTGTTTCAATACCAAACTGGGCAACTATATCATCATACACACATACATAAATACATACACATTAACCTAAATACTCATACTTTAGATTACAGTTCCATAGAGCTACTAGACTAAATTTGGATAAAAGATTGATTTATATCAATTACATATATTTGTCAAAATGTCCATGGCGAAGAAAGAGTAGCCTATGGAACTCGGAATCTCACCGACACCTGAAAAGATTTAAAATCATGGGGGTAAGTATAAAATACTCAGTAAGTAATTATATACAAAAATGCATAAAAATCATATAGCATTGAAGTTGTACCGGAACCTGAAATGGTTAGGAGCAATAATAGCAGGAGATAGAGAAAACAATACTGATACATGTGGTAATAGGTGATAAACAAATTTAACAATATTATTAATAAGTCCGATACAAGGTAACAAGTGAAAGCCATAAGTGCAACACATGAAATGTTCAAAGAATGGTGAACTATGATAACATGTAGTATGAGTTACATCACATATGATACCACAGGTAAATAGGGTCAAATATGTCAAATATGCACAATCGTGCTAACAAATATATATATAGCGCAATAGCGCGTAACAAGTAAATATGTAAGAGTAATCGGCTCTTATGACTAGGGAATATAGCTCCCCTCACTAGTAAGGATCAAATAAGGTATCAGTGTGCACACGGTCGACGAAAAATCCTGCTACACCGTCATAGTAGCCCTGTTATGATATCATATGCAAAAGTCTCATATAATGGGTGTAAGTTTACAAATATAGCTCAGTTATATATATAAAATCTCATTTTCATGTTACAAGTATTATGTAGGCATGCTGTCCAAAGTTAAGAAACGGGCCCGCCAGGGCCAAATTTCGCTAGCGCAAATGGCATGTCAAATTACGGGTCTGTTTTAGGGTTTTTAGGTAGTTTCTGGTTCTCTATATTATTAACATATTTAGGTGGACTATTTGGTATCAATTTGAAGCTTAGAGATAGGGGAAAGGATTGGGCCAAGTATCGGGTTAAAATACTTTCTAGGTTTCAAATTATATCAGTCGGAAGTTTAGGTCAGTTTAGGTCAGTTCGGAGGGTCATTTTAGGTGCCAATTGGACATCTCAAATCAAATGAGGGTTTTTATATTTTAAATCAATTCTAATGCATATGTTATGCCATATGATGCATAGAAGCAATAATTGTATATAAAAACTTACTTCCAAAACTTAGCTAAGGCACGTAGCTCCTAGCTAGCCTGAAGACCACCTAACTGTCGCAGCGACTACCCGACTTATCCCTTCCTCGGGAGGCTCGCCTATATATATATATATATATTTACTCTCCATAAGACTTCAATTCATCACACATATATACACAATACACATCAAATAGATACATATATACAATCAATGGTCATCTTTCCTTTCAAATGATAAATTTACCCTTTTTGTGCACATAGGCCATTCGAACAAATCCCAACTTGGGCTACAAATATTTAAACCTCATTTTCTTTATACAACACATTAATTCACATATATATAAGCATGTTAAAGCAAGTTTGGGCTTACGTTCAAGTCTAGGTTTCATGCCAAAGTATTTTGAACTACATAGGTCACAAAGACCTAAATTCATCTCAAACTCATTTCAAATGCACTAATTACTTCCTATTTACATCAAATACCTATCAATTAAATATATTACACATATTTAACAAATTATACACATAAATCACCTTTTAAACCCTAACCATAGTTCAAAAGCAATTCGGCCTAATTAGAGTTATGCCATCTAAGATTAGTTTTCCCATTCAACTTCATAATTCAATAATTAAACACATCAATTCATTAATTTCAAACCCAATTACACATAATCAAGTCAAGTTTCTCATTTTGCCCTAAGATAGGTTCTGTCAAAAGGGGTTTCCAATCCATTAATGATTCTTCTAATTACAATTAAAATTGAGCAATTCAAACTACCAATTAAACATTTAAACATTCAATTTTACCAAAACCAAGTCAATTCTCCATTTCCCCCAATTTAGGGCATTCGCCAAAAGGGTTTTCCTCTAATTTATGTTTGTTCTTCCATTTTAAGGGTTCAATTATCAATTCACCATGTCAATTAGAAATTCAAACATTCAATTGCAACAATACATGAGAATTTCTTACCCCAAACCCTAATTCTCTTTCGGCTATAATGCTCCTTCAACAATTGACATTCAATATCAAATTAATCATTCAATTAACATTAATTCCACTCATCTAACAACAATTACACAACCAATTGTTCTATTAGAACACATCAATATTTTTTCCCAATTTAACCCATCCTATTCGGCCATCATGAATTCCTATCCATTTGAGGTTTAATCCTTCAAATCAATCATTAAACTCAACATTAAAGCTTCAATTAAACATAAACAACCAGAATTTTCAACCTACCTTTAACTTCCAAGAGTGTCCGAAATCCTATCTCCTCCAATCCTCCCACCAAAATGAAATTTTTAAGCTTTGCTTGAAGAAATGGAAGTTATATGATAAAGATCTTTACTCTAGCTTTAATTTTTCTACCAAAACCTTGATTATCCTTCAATGGCTAAAGCTAAGAAGAGTTTTCTCTTCTTCTTCTACTTGGTTTCGGGTTTCTAAGGAGAGAAATGAAAATTGCAGAATTTCTTTGATTATTTTAAGAGTTAGTGGGATTTTTCACTTAATCCCATGCATTCAATCTCATAAAGAGCACTTTGCAACCTACACATGCATCCCTTGGATTTCAAAGCACCAATACATTGCTTTATTGAATCAAGATGAGTGAAATTGCTACTCACTCCCTAATATTACACTTTTGTTTTAATTTAGTCCTTTTAAAATATCAATTAAATCCTTAAATTTTATTTCCTTTTTCAATTAAGTCCTACCATTTTTATAACCTAATTTGGCTATTAGTTATTTATTTATTTATTTATTTTATTATTATTATTATTTTATTTTATACAAACAATCAATTAACAATCAAATACACATGTAAGTACATCAAAATAATTTCTAATAAATTAACAAAAATTTCCCAAAGGTATTTAACTATACTAGGCTCGGTTGTGACTTGGTGTTACAGCACATAACTAGAGGTCCTAATGTCCATTGGAATGGTAGTTGGATAAAATTAGATCCTTTTATTTTGAGGGCATAAACCCCAGGAATTGGATAAGAAAATGCCCAAATTTCAGAACCTATGGAGTACCAGAGGAATAAAAAGTGGAATTAGCCATATTGTTCTTTGATAATGAATAAGATAATTGGTTTCAAGGTTGGCAAGGCCAATAAGAGACCATTACTTGGAATAATTTTGCCGAAGAAGTATGTAGGAGGTTTGGTGAGCTAAGTAATTCAGAAATTATGGAAGAGTTTAATAAATTGCATCAGGAATCTATTATCACTTCTTATCAGGAAAAGTTTGAAGATCTGAGATCCTTAATGTTGAAGTATAACCCTAGACTCAATGAACCATACTTTATCTCTAGTTTTATTAGTGGTTTGAATGATGAACTCAACTCTATGGTTAAAATGTTCAAACCCACCACCTTAACCCATGCCTTTGAATAAGCCAGGCTACAAGACATATGCATAGAGGCTATTATTAAGAAACAAAAGTCTAGGCTTAATTCGACTACATAACATACTTTTAAACTATCCATATACCCCATAACAGACCTCACACTTCCAATTATAGACCTAATTCTAGGCTACCATCCAACCCTTTTTCATCTTCTAAAACCTCTGACTTACCTAAATAGCATAGTCATTCAAGCAATCCATTAGAGACACTCCACGTAAATATGCCAATACCTTAGAGACCAAGAGGTACCAGGTCAATATTTTAAATGTGGGGACATATACTTTCCTGGTCATATGTGAAAAAACAAACGATTCTTGACACTTGAAGGGTCTTTTGAATTTATCAGTAATGAAGAAGATGAGACCTTGTCTGTGGAAGAGGAAGATGTTTAGGAAGAAGAAATTTCTATGCATGCTCTTGATGGGAACTCATCTAGCAATACACTCATAATTCAACGAACTATTGGTGACAAGGTAGTGGTGATTCATATGGAGTTCACATAACTTCTTAGATGTGCTAGTAGCAAAAAAATTGAAGGTAAAAACTGTTAAGGCTTTTACATTGTCTGTCACAATTGCCAATAACCATAAAATGTCAGATAATGCAAAATGTCCAGATTTTCAATGGGTTATACAGGTTTTAAGCTTTCAATTCAAGATCAAAATACTTCAATTGGGAGGATATGACATTGTTCTTGGGGTAGATTCAGTTAGATAGTACAGTCCCTTAGCATTTAACTTCATCTCACCTTCTCTAGCATTCATAAGGGAAGGAACTCAAATTTCCTTCAAGGCATTGTGGATCAAAGATTATTAAGGCTTATGTTTGGGAAGCAATTCAAGAACCTATTGAAGAAAAAACGGTTTCAGTTTATTGGCCATATGTTATCTATTGGTTATAGCCTTTCTGTAACTTCTTTCTCTTCGCTTATTAATGACAAACAACAGTCTCTCCATTATTTGTTGACCATTTATCAGTTTCTATTCTAAAAACCAACCACACTTTCCCTATCCAGACTTCATGACCATGTTATTCCTTTAAAACCACATTATAAACATATTCATCTCAAACCATACAAATATAATTACTTTCAAAAGAATGAAACTGAAAAGCAAGTGACCACCATACTGCAAACCTTCACCATTCAACCAAGCTATAGCCCTTTTGGCTCTCATGTTCTCTTGGTCAAAAGAAAGATGACACTTGGAGATTTTGCATTAACTGTAGACAGCTCAATACAATCACTATCAAAGATAAGTTTTCATTCCCTATTTTAGAAGATCTTTTCAATGAATTACATATAACTAAGTATTTCTCCAAAGTTGATTTAAGGTCCAGCTACCACCATATTAGAATGGCACCAGAAGATGTTTATAAGACAGCCTTTAAGGCCCATCATGGCCATTTTGAATTTAAAATGATGCCATTTAGGATCATTAATGCCCTTGCCATATTCTAGGCATTGATGAATGATGCTTTTGGTCCTTACCTCAGGAAGTTTATTATGGTTTTCTTGATGATATATTGATCTATAGTTCTTCCAAGGAATGAATCATTTGGAGATTGTGTTTCAATAACTAGGTATTATAGGAAGTTTATTCAAGGGTGTGGTATTGCGAGCAGACCTTTGACTGATATGTTAAAGAAAGATAGGTTTTCTTGGTCGCGTAAGGCTATTCACTCCTTCAATACACTTAAACAACTCATGGCTATTGCTCATGTATTGGCTATGCCAAATTTTAACATGCCTTTTCTATTGATGCAACAAGGCAGGCTTATAGCCTATATTAGTAAAGGACTCATCCTTCAAAATTAGGCCTTATCTGTATATGAGAATGAACTTCTTACTATTATTTTTATCGTTACCAAGTGGAGGAATTTCTTGGAGCAAACCCACTTTATAATAAAAATTGACCATGAAAGTATCAAATTCCTTTTGCAATAAAGGTTAACAACTTATGTTCAACATAAGGGATTCATTAAACTATTGGGGTTAGATTATAACATTCAATATAAAAAAGGGTTGATAATAAAATTGTAGATGCTTTGTCAAAAAGGGTTTCATCTAAGGGTGAGCTATTAATAGCTTTTGGTGGCTCTATCTTAGATGCTTTTCCCCTTTGGTTACAGGAGGTGTTTACTAACTATCTTAGCGATGTCCATACTAATAGCCTTATTCAAATGTTGATGGTGGATCTTAATGCCAGACCTCATTTTACATACTCTCAAGGGTTATTGAAATATAAAACCAAATAGTATATTGGTTAAGATGTCAATCTTAGGCAAAAACTAATACAAGCAGCTCATAATTCTTCATTATGAGGTCATTCTGGAGTTTAAAGCTACTTATGAAAGGCATAAAAAAAACACTTTTATTGGTCTGTTATGAAGAAAGAGGTGGATAATTGGATTAAATCCTATGATATTTGCCAGAGGTGTAAAGCTGAATATGCGGCTTATTTTGGCTTACTTCAGCCATTACCTATCATAGCTTAAGCATGGTCTCATATCTCTATGGATTTTATAGAGAAACTTCCTAAATCTCATAAAAGAGACGCAATCTTAGTGGTGGTTGACAGGTTTACTAAATATATGCATTTTTTTTATTACTCATCCTTTTACTACTTTAAAAATAGCCCAGTTGTTCTTGGGTTAAATCTATAGACTCTCTGATAGAGACAAGATCTTTACCAGCTTGTTTTGGCAGGAACTTTTAAGAGTTCAGGCATTGCCCTTCATTACAACACTACGTATCACCTCAATTTGATGGCCAAGCAAAAAGACTCAATAGATGTTTAAAGTCTTATCTAAGATGCATGACCTTTCAGAAGCCCATAGCTTGGTACAATTGGCTAGCATTGGTTGAATGGTGGTATAACACCACAATTCATAATAGTTTGGGCATGAATCCTTTCCAAGCTCTATATGGATATTTGCCTCCACATTTTACTATTATAGTAAATCACATCTCACTTGTGGAAAGCATTTCCAAACTATTACAAGAAAGAAAACATATTTCCCATCTTATTAAGATGAACTTGACTGCTGCTCAAAATAGGATGAAATAGAATGCAGACAAACACAGAATTGACAAGGTCTATGTTGTTGGTAACATGGTTTATCAACCTTATAGGCAAAACAATATTGCTCTTAGAAGATCTCTGAAGTTCTTTGCCAAGTTTTATGGCCCTTTTAAAATCTTTCAGAAGATTGGATTGGTTGCATACAAATTGGAATTGCCTACTAATACTCATATTCATCCTGCTTTTCATGTCATTTTACTTAAAAAAAATGTTTGAGCAATCATCAATTTGTCACTCATGGAGAATTATTGGTGGAGCCCTTAGCTATTTTGCAAATGAGGGTGATTGTTAGGAACAATATGCAGGTTTCTCAAGTGTAGGTACAATGGCTTAATCTTTCTCCAGAAGAAGCCACTTGGGAGGATGTGGCCTTTCTTAAGTCTCAATTTTCCAATTTCTTCCTTGAGGACAATGAAAATTTTCATGGAGAAGATATTGTTATAGCTAAGTGAAGAAAATAATATATTGATTGAATAAGGAAGTTAATTAGAGATAAATTGTTAATTAGCAATTAATTAATAAGTTGACTGGTTCAGTGTTGAGTTGGCAAGTTGATAATTGCCATAACAACTTTATAAACTGTTATATAGCAAATTAAGAGGCATGAATGTTAACAATTGATGAATTCCATAATTATGTTTTTCTCTCTCATAAATCTGTTCTCTCTTTTCTTCCTCTTCTCTCTCGATTCTTCTTCCTTATTCGATTTTTATCTTCTTTATTGCTCTACTAATTTAGTTACTATCACTATTCTTTCACTAATTCTTGATATTAATGAGTTATGAATCCATATCATAACAGTTAAGTTCATACCCTGACCTAACATAGGCGCTTTGATACTTAAGTTAGTGTGATTGCATATACAAAACTCAAGGCTTGGGGAATAGTGGATTTGAAGATGATACCACTATTTCCTTAAGTGTATAAGTAAGAGGATTAATGAGACTTTCATTGTGACTTTTCCATTGGGAAAAAAGGTCTTTGGGTGTTGAACTTTAAACAATAGCCAATTAATGGATAAGAGAACGACCTTCTAGTAGAAGACTAAGAGACTGCTCTTTTGGCAAGGTTTACTTGGACCTTGTGCGTCTCAATAGTCATTCATTGTCTAGAAAAACTTTTCTTTTGAGTTGAAGATAATTGGACATTTATAAGAATCTCTTATTAAGTTCCATGACTATAGGGGATTAGTCAAGGTTGTGTCATATGTGGCCGGATAGGGTAATGATGTGTTAGTTTTGGAGGTTGTAAAGCCATGTACTAAGGTGACAAAATCTCATTTTTCAGAGGTAGTATGGATTGAGTGTCAAATAAGCTTGTAAGAAATTGTCGAAAATGACTTCTCTTATAAGCTAAGCATGATCATTTGTTGGCGAGATAAGGTGGTGCTGGAGCGAGGTGCCGAATGTTTCAATGACTGTGAAAAGAATCTAAGAAACCTGTCTTATGAGTTTTTAGGCTTAATTTTTGATGATTATTTGGACTTAGATGTCTGGATGTCTTGACGTCTTGAAGCTTGCTTTTTAGAGCATTTGTCATACCTTTGACTTGTTTATCATGAATTTTTTGAGAAATCATTTTTAATTCTCATTAAATAACACGAATAGTTATTAATATAGTGAGAAGAATTTATGTCTCATGTAATAAAAGAACTTGTGAATAATGAATCCCAAATAATAAATTATATGAGAAATATATAAAAATCACAATTCAGGGTGAATATTGAATTCTATGTTTTTGCATTATGAAAAAAGAAAAGATATATTTAAAAAATATTATTATATTATGAACGATAAATTACAGATTTATTAATATTTAATATATAAATAAGTTTATAAATAAGAATTGAATGAGAAAAGAAAAATAAAAAAATAAAAAATTTACTATTTATATTTTCATAAACTATAAATTTATATAAAAAATAAAATAAAATAAAATAAAAAATAAGGGGAAAATGAGAAAAGAAGAAAAAAAGAAAGAAAAAAAAAAGGGTACCACTAGACATACTATACACCTATACACAAAAGTATTAAAGCGCTACCCCCCGATATTAACAAGTTTTGGAACAAGTACCGTACTCTAGAGTACATTAATATAATAATAAATATAGTAATAATTGAAAAAGTGTAGGCAGATATGGTTACTTGGATGGACACCATGTCGTTGATTTCTTTGAAATGTCCCTCTTTCTCCAATTCTTCTCTTGACAAGAATATCCAATTTCCGGCCACTTCGATTCCAGTTTCCACATTGAAATACTTACCAATCTCGCACAAATTCTCCAGAGCTGGGAACTGCTTTTCTCTCAGAAACAGATTTCGCGCCAAATCTGATACCGATACAGACACAGATTCAAAAGAACAATTTCTCCAGCAAACAATTGCAACTTCGAGCAATAGTAGCAGTTCACCATATTCTTCAACTAGTTTCTTGTCTGTTCTTTGTCCCCTGCTCAGGCTTTTCTCTGTAAGTGTCCAATCCTCTCTTAAGTAAGATATTACAATTTTTTGTTTCTCTGGTGAAATATTTGCTTGGTTTGTTAGAATTGATGATTGAATCTAGGAAAATCCAGTGTTAATCATAGAAATTGAAATACCACAAAAAATTTGATTTGAAATTCACTTCGAGATTGATTGATTTATATAGAGGAAAGAGAGAAACTAAGGTTTGTTCAATTTGTTTTTTAGTCTATACCTCATATCTCATGTTACGTTTCCGGTGAGATTCTTGCCGGAATTTGGCAAAAAAACACATTCTTTTGCTATCAGTGTTTTGTATTTCTTTTTCCTTTTCAATTTTGTAGAACTTTGGGTCACCATTCCTATATGTATCCCCAATTTTCATCAACCGTTTTATGCGAAAGCATTTTTAAGTCAATTATAAGTTTTCTAAATTGAAAAGAAAAGGAAAAAGGAAATGCAGTTACAGCCAATGAGAGATAGAGCATAGCCATTCTATATGAATGTTTTTGGCTCTGGGACATATGTATCAGTATTAACCTAAACTTGCAAGATTTTTCAAAAACATCTGGATCTTTATTCCGTTAATCCACTTTTGTCTAGGCACAAGAAGTATTTATGGTGTTAGATCTACATCTTGGTTATTCTTTTACCCTTTTAAAACTTAATTTCCTTTGTAGTCTGCCTGAACCACTATATAAGTGCAAATCATGACTATGAATAGAGACCTTCTTTCAGCCTAGGTGTAAATCACAAAATCAAAGTTCACAGCTCTAAACTAAAGAACATTTTTTTTTGAAATGCCAAAAGAGATTACATTTTCAAGAGAGATGCATATTGTGCGACTTAAACTGTAGCAAGTAAATGATTGGTTACTTTAAGCTATAAAGTAAACAGCTATAATATCTGCAGTTTCATTACATGGAGGGTGTATAAGTAGCAAATCAATTAAGAAAGTTCATGCAAGTTGAAGGAAGCAATGCATAAATAGAACAAAGTTTTAAGTAAGTGTAATATCTCCCTTTTCATAAAAGTCAGTAAAGAGAAAAGAAGAGAAGGAAAGAAAAAGCTGATTAGATTCTTTTAGTGGAATGGGAGAGATATTTTGAGATAGCTCCTAAAAATAAAATTTCATTATTTTTTTGTCCTATGTGCACAAGTCATGGCCTGCTTGCTTAACTGTAAGAAAATGGAATGTTTTAGTAACTTTGGATTCACAAGAATTAACTTCTTTTTCCTTTTATGCATCGCATTTTATGAAAAAAAGGTGCTTTTGGTGCCTAACTTAGCTTCACTGGATCCACTTTGCTCTAAGGGCAGAAAGTTCATCTTCTCTAGTGCTTTGCATTTTGGATTTAACAACACAAGCCTAAACTAGGAAAGTACTGGCTGATGGGCTAGATGGTCTACATCTTTGTTTCTTTCAAAATATATTAAAAAAGACATTGGGACATTAAGATCTCAACAATTAGGACTAGAATAGAATAGTGATTGTGATTGGAATAAGAAAATAATTAGGGTTTAAAGAAAACCTCTAATTAAAAATTATGAATTGAAAATAATAATAATACAATGCTATTTGTCTAATAGATACTTATTTATACTAATGGGGATAAATCATAATCTTACATTTAAAGGAACCTAATACCTAAAAAGGAATCTAATACTAATTAAAATACTTATTTAACAAGAAACTTAAATAAACATGGAAAAGAAAATTAAAACAAATTGAACTAGAAAAATTAAATAAAATTCCTAATTTAAAAATTAAACAAAATAGTTCATAATTTTTTTTTCCTTAACTGCTTCACAAGCTATGCCATTATATGTTTTTAGATGCATGAATTTAATGGACTATTTGCGTCTAGATTACTAGTTTCTTCCCGGCTAAAGGATTTCAAGCTATTTATTATGTGCTTGGTTTTAGTTTGATTTGTCACATCTTTTATGGATTCTACATTCCATGGTGTATTGATTGTTGCAACTGCCACTTGATTTTCACTTTTGCTGTATGTGTTATGATGTCCAACTTTCATTTTGGTCTTGTTCTTTATTCATTATGTGTATTTCTTCTTCTTTGCAGGGAGGAGATCCCTCTCGAGAACGGAATAATGTTTTGGAGGTAATCCTTTTGAAAAGTAACCTTTTTTAATTTAATAATTAGTTGTTGACTTGCAGATGGTCCATATAACAAGAGTTTTCCTTCTTTTATTCCTCTTGTTATTTTTAGATGTATTGGATGTTTCTGTTAAACCTTTTGAGCTAAACACATAAATAAGTCCTTGACCATATTCGGATGCATAATCCGTCCCCTTCTATGTGGATAATTATATAAAAGAAATCAATCTTTGGTATAAACTTTAACTTAAATCTCAAAAGTTACGATGCTACAATGTGAATCTCCATTTCAGTGTAATGAACAGTATTATTTCAGCAAATTATTATTGTTTTTAATAAATTTTTTTTCTTCTGCATCAGTGTTAGTCAGGCTTTTAATGCTGATGATGGAATAAGTATCAGTTTATCTTCACGCTGCCATTCTTTTACTCTTTAAACTCTCCACACTAAACTACATATTTTTCTAGAAAAATAGCGATTGGACACATGCAATTTCCTCAAATTCAATAGATGACAGGTAATGAAATATTGTTTTCAATAAACATTTGTAAAATGTTTCTTTGGTCTATTCTAGAAAGAGATGAATTTTTTGAGATTAAATGATGCCAAAGTCCTTAAGGGAAATATCAATAACTTCATGGAAACAATGAATTCCCAAAATTCCCTTGTAGTTTCATTTTGTGAATTCTTACCAGCACAACCTTCACCATTGCCCTTCTCTGATCCATAAATGCCTTACAAAAGCTATTTCCAGCCGTCATTCATAATCATGAAAAAGCAAAATATTTAAACAGTGACCTATAGAACAGTTCCAAGTCTACCAGCTTCTCATTTAATAATAGTTAAAGCCCACCAGCAGTAACCTTTTCAGAGAAGAATCTCTAACTATTAATTCTGTTTCCAAAAGTACTTCCAATTTATATCTATTAAAATCTTCTAATGGATCCTAGTATAAAAATATCATTAGCTTTAATAATTGTCATTTATTTCTATAATTCATCATCCTTGAATTAAGCATTTCATCATCTATGATATTGAAATTCCCATCCCAAACCAATTAACTTTAGCTGCAAGAAGGTCTACCTTTTTATTATAATCAACAGAAAATATCAGCCTGTTGATTACCTATCTTTACCTTTCCTATGATATCAAACTTGTTATTTCCATTTTCCTTTCTTTTTCCCCAATTTCCTTAAACAATTAAAATTCCTCTTCAAAGACCTCAAAGTTGTTTCTGCAACTTACTCACCATTTCAACACTCTTTGGGATCCATCTAGAAGTTTGAGGTCAAATTGAATATAAAAAAATTAGTCCTTGAGGGCACAGAAGGGAATGATTTTGGGTTATTTGTATGGTTGTTGGCCAATATTCTTTTAAAAGTATATGAAATGAAGGTGACTGAAAGATGTAGAGCCCAATTTGGTTAAGGGAGTGCACAAACTCTCATATCCAAAAAAATCTTCGGCAAAAGTTTGTTTCTTGAGCCATTTGTTTAAGAGCCAGTTTTGATGTTGGAGAGTTCATGCACAGAACTCCAATTCATTCTGCCAAACTTGCTAAATGTTAATAATGAGTGATAAACAGCTTTCAAAATTGAATTCACATATCGAATGGAAAAAAAATCTCCTATATCTTTATAGTTTATCAAAATGAAATAGATCATTTTTCTGAAGTTTACTTTGTAACTTCTTTATAAATTAGTATGGAAAGGTTTGAATTTATCAACAATTTACCTTTTAGCTGATCCAGATGTTTTGTATAATAGTAGGCAGCAACATCTTCATTGTCTACCTTGGCTCGATTTCCGTGGGGATCAAGGTCACTATTAGATAATTTCGACAACCAAGAGACAACAATAAATTCTCCTGAACTTTTACAGCTCTTTGAATTTGGTAAGCTTTCTTCTGAGTTTACATTCAGCATTCAATGGGTTCTGCTCTTCAGCATATGCAGAGAATATCTTATTTCCTTCTTCTTCTTATTATTAAAGCGGTTCAACAATGTTTTCATAGTGGTTAATCACAAAAAAATAAAAAAGGTCCTATCTGGTAGTGCATTGCATCTTGTTTTAAAGAAAATGTACTATTTTCATCCAGGAAGTAATAATTCCTTTCTGTGTCCTCAGTTCACTCTTTGCATATGACTGTTCTTCTTCATTTTGCTCTTTGCATATTACTTTTCTTTGTAGACAATTCACAAATATATTGTTAGAATCTAAGGCAATTGAGTACCTCTAATATGCTGTTGTTAAAAACCCACCAAATCCAATAACTTCACCATCAGATTCAAAAATCCTAATTGAGGAAGAAGAAGGTAGCAACTAGAGACTGTTCAGAAAAACTCTTAAAGGCAGATTTTAGGATAATTTTGCTCTTAATGTGACAGTACTTCCTTTAAGCTCTCTCTGGGAGTTGGAGTAAGAAGAGAAAGGAAAGGAAAACGGGTAGGATAAGAACTATTACTTTTTTGGGAGTTCAGTGACTCCGAAAAAGAAAGGAAATTAAGGGATTAGTTATTCACAAAGCTCCACTTTCTTATCCTTTAAAAAATTAAAGAAATAAGAGATATTCCTTCTTAATAATAATAATTTTTTAATTAGATGATTTCACTCTCATGAAAATTATGGCAAAATAAATAGTTTTATAGCCCTGCTTAGTCTAATATCTCTACATCGCATCATCATCTATCTGGATATAATAGTAAGCTACATTTTAAGTGATCATTA
The DNA here is from genome assembly GCA_948193065.1 of Aleurites moluccanus. Lineage (NCBI taxonomy): Eukaryota > Viridiplantae > Streptophyta > Magnoliopsida > Malpighiales > Euphorbiaceae > Aleurites > Aleurites moluccanus. The sequence goes on along the minus strand of CANXYC010546246.1, from coordinate 2,535 downwards.
ACATGACATATTTAAAATCCTTTGCTATCCTTTTAAAACTTTCAAACACTAAAAATTGCTTACCGCTTCTTATACTTTTTTTTTTCTTATCCTTTGGGTTAAACATTATGTTTTCCTTTCTCATCCTTTTATACTCCCAAAGACGACCTTAAAAGTTGAGATAATTAGATAAGATTTCTTGTAGCACCTTCGCCATTCAAAGGGTGTTCTCATGACTTACATGGAGCTTCTCTATTACCACCATCAAATTAAGTATAATCCATGGACGCCCAAAAGGGCTTCAAGGAAGATGTGTAGAAAATTCCTGTAATACAATGCAAGGATTGAGTCTTTTTAGGGAAGCGAACCCCCAAAATGCCCTTCGTGATATGTAAATGTTAGGAGCTCAGCTCAATTTTTTCATGAGTTGGTGTCTTTACTCTGTTCATTCCTGTTAATTGGTTTCTTGAGGTCATGGTTAAATTGTAGCTACATTTATTATCATGTTGGTGTAGATAATATGTAATTACTGATGCCTTGGACTGAAGGAAACACTTAACAGGAATGAAATAGGAGTTGCAAATATTACATACTAAAGAGTAAAAGAATCTTCCTTGAAGCACCATGGCATGGCATGTAATGCACCAGTGTGGAAGGTTGAACATATTGAAGTTGCAAGAAAAAGGTAAGCCAGCTGAAGATTTGGTGGCCAATCTTTCAGACGATGCAACCCTAACATTTTGGAGAAAAAAATATCAATATAGCTAAATGTATCTTGTTTGGGACTGAAGCCTAGCTTAGTTGAATATATGAACATTTAACTAACAATTTACTAGAAACCATTTAATGAAGGATATAGAGTGTAACTAGAGATAAAGTAAGGAATCCAAAGTTTTTTATAAAACGGATGGGACTTAAAAACATTGTTATATAAAAATAGAGTAAGCTTTTTGTAAGTTTCTTTTCACAACTTGATTTTTGCCAATTTTAGCATATCAATCCATATATTGAATATTGGCTGTCAACTTGACATGCAAGTAAGCTAAACCGACTAACTAGCAAATTGTTTCATACATTATATATATATATATATATATATTTTTTTTTTTTGTCATGGGTTAATATGCTTCCATCTAAGTTTTACACTATTGGTATCTTGTCATTTTTGGAATTTTAATATCTTGAGTAAGTTATTATTTGTTCTTTTTAGGATGGGAATTTTTAAGTTAAATTTTGTGCTTATTCTTTTAAAACAGAAGCATGCCCCTTCTGCCGGAGGGTTCGAGAGGCCATGACTGAGCTAGATCTTTCAGCTGAGGTAAGCAATTCCTTGGAGAGAGAATTACAAATCTCCTTTATCTCAATTTTTGTACATATTATGGTAGGAGCCCTTTTACTATTTTATTTAACTGTGTAATTGTTTACACTCTGATCAATTATATTCGACCATGTTTTTGGGCTCATAGTTGGTAATACATTTAATGGGTCACAAATGAACTGATAAACCAAGCTAAATTAATGGGGGGTTGATCTATGCTTGAGCTTGAAAATGATTGAACCACATTGGCTGAACTTGACTTTAAAGGGTTTAGAAAGGGCTAATATATATATTTTTTCTATGGGAATTTGTAATAAAACTAATGAGGTATTTTTATGTCCTTGTTAATTAAACTAAAATGGCTTTTTCTTAATTATTTAGGTGAACTATTTTTGGTGGCAGAAATGTAGATTAATTGTTATTTTCTATAATTTTGTAGATGCCATTGGTTTTTATTGGGTTTTTAATTTTAAATAAATAATTTGTTTATGATGACCAACAATAGTTGAGTAGCTTACACTTTTATGATAATGAAATTGGTAATGATTTATCATACAAAAATCACATTATTTTTATTTCAAATTGTGACAATTTTGACAGAAATTACACTAGTTATTAAAATATAATAATATTTTTTAATATTGAATTTTTAAATTCCTCTTCATTTTTTGTCCTCCACAAACAAACTTCTAAATAGTTATATGAAAATGTTACATATCATAATTATGTATAAATTAATAATTAAAAATGATAAGTTTGTATTATATTATAGAGATTCATGGTCAGTATTTCTTATTTGAAACCATGTGCATTCTTTTATTAGTCTTAAAAATAATATATAGGGATTAACTATTTTATTACTACTATTAAAATTTAAATTATCTCATAACTTTAACATTTTTTCATTTTAAGAGCTATATTGTCATTATTATATAAAGTGTACAAAGATTTCTTTAGAAATCATTTAATCATTCTAAATATATTCTTAAATAAATTTATATGTTCAGGTGATTTTACAAACTCCTGGTTTTATATTACTCATGAACATATGATTTCTTTAAAAAAATTGTAATAACTAAATAATATAATAAAATAATTAATTGTAACTTTATATATATATATATATATATATATATATATATATATATATATATATATATATATATAAAGTCGAAAATTTAAAATAATATAAATAAAATTATATTTTGTTTGATTTATTTTTCTCTATTAAATTAATT
>CANXYC010546239.1:0-10420 GCA_948193065.1 Aleurites moluccanus | reverse complement strand
ATTGGATATGAGTTTCGGTATAAAGGTATAGTTATAGTATGAATTGTGTAAAGTGTGGTATATAAGGTATAATGTGTATACCTTATGTATTTTAGTGTGTTTGAATGTTTGTTTATGTGTTTTGAGTGATTGTAATGTAATATAGTCTTACCAGAGTGTTATATGTATAATTAGGTGAACCATCGAGAACTCCCAATCGGAGTGTTGAGCGGCGAGCCGAGTAGGGCTCGAAGGCAATTGGGGGATTACTGGATCATATTGCATATCTGGTGAGTCCTTATTCATAATTTTACATGATTTGCATTATATATGCTATATTATTTCATTTGAGCCAATAAAACCAAGTTTGATACCTAAAAACCCAAACAGTGCAAATTGGCTCGTAAATAAGCCCGCCGAAACGACTAAAACTGACCTAAACTTTAACGGGCCATAAAATGAAAACCAGAAAGCCAATTAGGCCACCACTTGGCCCAATCATCTAGTCTCGACCTAAGCTTCGAAATGGTACCTCATGGGACACCTAATTCTTTTGGTAGCCTAGTTAACCAGAAAGTACCTAAAAATCCCAAAATGGACCCGTAATTTGCTAGCCAGTTGCGGCAGTACGACCGGGCCCGTCCGGGCAAATTTTTGACAAATTTCCAATTTTTGCTATTATTCTTCATATATGTATATATGATCATTCTACAACTATTTAAGCTTTATTTGTGATATATAAAGTGATTTTAATGAGACACAAGCATATGATATTAAAACAGGACTACTTTGATGGGTAGTGTGAAATTCCATCGACTGTGTGCACACTAGTAAAATTAAATTAGCCCGTGCTGGAGAGGGCGTGAAATATTCTCTAGTAATCATAACTTGGCCCATGCTAGGGAGGGCGTGTAAATATTCCTTAGTCGTAAAGGCTGATCCCCTTTGCGTATAGTATACTTTGCATTGAAATATCGTGCCTATTACAAACAAAGCTTATGAACTTAATTATGATTTAATCCTGTTATATCAAATGTGGATTAGCTTATATATTAAATTTTGATATGAATATCCATATGTTGTTAATATATATTCTTAGAACTTATTTTATTATTATAGTACTTTGAATCTACAGGCCATATATAGGCATCTTTTCATATTTTAGCATTTATTGTATTCTTATACGTTATGGATTCACTGAGTATTTTTATACTCACCCCTTTCAATGGTTATCATTTCAAGTCAGCTGTGAGGACCGTATTCCATTGGCATCCTATCCTCGCCGTGGAAGTTTTGACTTTAGTACTATGTAAATTCCAAATCTAAAGTATTTGTAAATATTGTACTTAATAAAGGTTCCATGGTACTGTAAATTAAGTTTGTCATGTATATATAAGTTTTTTGCATCTTTATATATAAGTTGCATTTTGGAGATATAATTATATATTTTGAGATGTATGATTGTGATCTGTTGATCAAATGTTGAGATTGAGTTGTTCTGAAGATCCAGAGGGATCCTGGATATTGAGATAGATATAGAAGTATATAGTTGAAGTGCTTATTTGTGTTTTTAGCAGCTGGGCATGCTCCTTATACAAAGGAGATGCTGCCTAATTTTTCATAAGATTATTAAGCCATTTTGAGTTTATTATTGTATTGCATTCCATATAGTTCAATTATATGGGTTCTTCGTGGTACTGGTAGCATAAGCAACACCCATACCCTAGGACCGTCGTGGCTCCTAAGTTGGGTCGTGACACAAACCCAATCGAAACTCAGCCAATGAAGGTGGCTGCTTACCATAAAGCCTGGGCTCCATCCTCCTAGAAAACCAAGTTCATGCCTTACCCTTCAGTAACAACCCAACCCACTCAACAGCTCTCAACTCTAAAAATGGTAGTCTCTTCACTACCTTCTCCACCTCCTCCAAGAAGTTTACCGGATTTGTGCCTTTGTCTCCCCTAAACTCCGGTAGGTTTAGATTCAGAACGCTAAACATCGATACTCCATCCTTCTCTATCACTCTCCGGCCTCCCTGTACTGCAGGCTCCCTCTGAACCCCCTACTGGCTATACAGGAGCCGATACCATTGGAACAGCCTCTGGTACTACAGGTGGAGGCACTACTGCTGGAGCTGGTAGTGGAGGTAACTGTTGTCGCTCCCGCCTCATATTAGTCATCTCTCTCCATAACTCCATCAGTCCTCTCATCATCTCCACTCTCCAAGGGTCATCGCCCCTCTCTATATCCTCTGTAATCTATCAGAATCTAGACGGACCCTCTGATACTGCAATCTCTCTCACCAATGACTCATTGGAGGCTACCTCTGCCTCCCTGGTATCTTTGTCCCTATTGTCGGACATCTCTATAATCTGTCAGGAAAAATGAAAACAGTCTCAGAAAATGACAGAAATGCAGAATAATAACATATAACAGACGATAATAGCAAAGGACGACAAAGGAAATTCTATGCTCTATGGTATACTTAATTCTACCTCATTTTGTACTTAGTCACTATTCCTCTATAATTCGGGTACTATTCATCTGTAACCTATACTATGGTGTTGTAACCTAGAGCTCTGATACCACCTCTGTCACTACTCGTTTTCAGATCACGACGGTCCTAGGGCACAGGAGATGCCAATGGCGACCGGCACCTGTAGAATCCAGTATCACATGCACAATCTATAAACCACAATAAATAATCCATTACTAGTTAGTTACCATACATTATGTTATTCTATAATTCATTTTATAATTTATTGTAATTGGTTGTAATGATCAAACCATCATATCATAAAATCAACATATAACTCATATATCATCAAATATCATATATGCATGTTTATTTCCTAACTAACCCATACATACCGCATGGAGCAGCTAGATTATGAACAAAAAAAAAAATATTACAATTCAGAATATATACATCAATAATGCTGGCAGAAATCCCCGAATGACAGATGATAGGATTTTGCACTCTACTCCTCTCCTGAAATGGGTAAACAAATAAAAAGGTGAGTATATAAGATACTCAGTGAATCTATATGCATCAATAATAAAACACTAGGTAATAATGAGATAATGGTACAAATAAGTCAGGTAACAATAAACAGAATCTGTAATAGGTCACAGTATAGCCAAATAATGAAGTACAAGCTCGGTATCATATGGAAAGACATATAAAGGGATGGACTGTATGAAATCATACAATCTCCAGTAAACAGTATGAACCATATGCAAACATATAGGTCTCTAGTAGCATAACAGTATCAGTAAGCATAAGACTGATCAGGTCTTATGGCTAGGACCATAACCCCTCGTAGCTAGGGCATCAGTAATACAATGTGCACATCACCGATAGTATTTTTCCACTACCCTGTCGGATCAGTCACCCTGTCAAGCCACATAAGGATCAATAGAAAGAAACAGTATATTAATGGATACCATTATGCAACAATGGCATCCTCCATATCAATAAGCTCAATATCAGTCAATTCGATTATCAATAAGATCAATGGCAATGCTATAGGTAACATACAATCAATGACAAATGGTTTGACAATTAAGAAAGACATGGAACAAAAGTTGGCTTGGTGATGAAAAACGGTAGGTCAATTGGCATGCCAACATCACTGGCAACAATGGCATTCAAATGGTAGGCCTATGGAATGCAAAGCAATAGGCCAAAGGCAAATGAACTAGGTATTTCATCAAACATATGGTGGGCATACAATGGCAAGCCAATAGGTTAGGTTAGGGTGCAAAATTGACTTGCCCAATTCAATCAATATCAAGCAACATTGTCAACAATAGTATAGGCATCAAAGAAATAATATTAAACAACATTAAAATGGCTCAAATTGTCTATGGAAAACAAGGCAAAATCAAGCAAAAACATAGGGCAATGAATAGTACATTCATTTCGGCCAAAACAACAATTTTGTATATGAATTCCAATGTTCAATCTAAGATGTTAGGCATGTTATTTGATGCAAAATAGAGTCATGTAAGCTTCCAAATAGCTTTGAACAATCCAATTCCAACCCAATTCACAAAATGAGCTCTAAAGGACACCTTTGTCAAACCTTCAATTCTACAATAAACCAACCATCAATTAGTTATCTATTCACATCCAATTAATATATTCTAATATCAATTAATATAATCTAACACTAAATCATCAAACCCTTTCTTATAACTTCAAATAAGCTAGGTAAAATTAGGCATTTCTATCAATTAGCATCAATTGATGTAATTAACCACCAAACCCATTTAATTCAACCTAAATAATATCTAATTGAACCATAAAATCAAACAAATAAGTTGGTTACCTTAGATGAGTGATTCCACCCGAATCCTTGCCTTCCAAATTCCTTGAATTCTTTAGCTTTTTCCTACAAATTGATGATGAAAATAGATGGAGCTAGATGAATACTCAACTTTTCCATCAATTCACTTAAGAAATTTATAAGAAATGAAGAAAAAATGGAGGAAGAAATGGAGCAATGGTGGTTCGGCCTATGGAGTGAAAAAGAAGAAGATGATGGCTTTTGGTTAAGTGATGAATAAATAGAAATATCATATTGGTAAATTACAACTAACTCCTCCAACTTTCAAATATCACATTTTGATCCAAAATCTTCTGTAATTTATTCTGTCAATTCTGTTAAGATTTGGATTTCAAAGTGGGGAGTCAATAAACTTATTTTAATTTATACTTATTTATAAAAATAATTCCAGAGTCATTCTGTAACTCTGACGGACCCATTTGCACTATTCACCTTGAAGTTCCTTATATTTACCATTTTGCTATTAGTTACTTTTTCAGTGTTCCTAAATGATTTTCACTTCTTTATTTTTACCAAAATTATACATATTTTATGGTGATCTTTTATCCCCAGGTCAACTTCAGAAATTCTTCTGTTGACCGGAATGTTAATTTCTCGGCAATGTTCCCGACACCGCCGCTTTCCGAAAAAGTAATTAGTTCGCTTTCTAATTGTGTCTTTTAAATTATTTCCCATCATTTCAAGACTTATGAACCATATATTGAGAACTAATTCATGCATATGAGTTAGAAATTTATAGGGTATTACAATCTTTTACAAAATACACATTCAAGGTTTTGAAATAAGGGCGCATCTGCCAATCAAAGGTCTCCCCTTTCTTTTTAGACTCGGCTCTCCTTTTGGCCCTCAATTCAATCTTCTTTAGATCCTCTTTGGTGTGCTAACATCCAGGACCAAAAGGTGGGTTGGCTATTGGTTATTCTTTGAAAGAGATTATCCCCTTTTGGTTCCTCCTAAGACCTAGGCAAGGAAAATAATTCAATTTCTTCAAGATGTTAGCTATAACTACATTACTAAAAGGATCAAATTCGAAAGGGACTAACTCTTTACCTTCTTCTTGTTCAATAAAATGAATGGTGTCAAAGAAGAAACCAGACAATGGCACACTATTTTGTTCTGGCTGGATTCTCGAAATGGGAGCATAGCTGGGAACTTCACTCTTCCCTTGCATGTCACCTTTGATAGTGACAACAATAGTCCCATGAGGAATTTTAAGCTTCTGATGTAAGGAGGATGGAATGACTTTTGCCTTATGAATCCATTATCATCCAAGGAGGAGATTGAAATACGTAGGTACATCAATTACTTGGAAAGGGATAGGAGCAGTTATGGGTCCAATTGTTACATCGAGAGTAGCCATATCCCGAACTTCCCTCTTAGTATTATCATATGCCCTCACAATCTAATCGGAGGGGGTGAAATCTGCGACTTCTAGTGTCACGACCCGACCCTATTGGGCAAGTGACTGGCATTAGGGAACGGGAAAGCATAAGGCTTCCGAAACCCGTAATAAGTATGACTTACCATTAAATGATAAAACTGCAATATAACAGCTATAACTGTTACAAAGCAAAGGCTAAAGGCCCATTTGTCATGCAGAACCTGAGCAACATATCAAATTTCTATTACTTAGAACTATTATCATCCATATAACATCCTCAACATCAGATTTCTACTTAACAAACAACTGAACTATGACCATAAATCTAACACTTAATATAATAATGTTAAGCTCTAAAGAATTTAATACAATTAATATGAAATAATTACATAACAAAATAAAATAACTCCTCTGCATGAGGAATAAAAATCAGGAAATACTCAACTTAAAAATTTAATCTTTTTAAGCACAACCCGGAACATGAAAAAATATATGAACAGGGGTGAGCATTCGACTCAATGAGCTGATATAATTTAATTTAATATGCAAGTCATTATTAATCTACATAAAGTGTTATATTATACATAATCATCCATAAACATATATAACATCCATGATGAAAAATGTCCATAGAATCCAACCATATATATGTTTATATTTATCATAATTGGGGAGTCAATCCCCTCCTTTGGCTCTCTTAAAATATATCAACTCACAAATTTGATAATTATCAAACTGGCTGGCTCCCTTGGAATGTCTTCTGAGTAACAGTAATGGAAGATATCTGAAGCATTAAAATTTGTCAAAAATTTACGCGTGTCCAAATTTTTTGATCCCGGTTTTAGCCTCCAATTAGGGCAAAATTGGTGCCATCGAAAAGCCCATGAAAAGTGAAGTCTAAAGAAACCATAACCACTAAAAAACTCCATCAAAATTGGCCGGAATTAGTCAAAAATCAATTTGGACTCATTAAATTTTTTTCGGCGAGTATGGACTCTTCAAGTGACGATCGACGGCGAGCTTCTAGTGGAAGAATGACCGGTGGCTGGGCTCTTTAATGATAGTGCGCGTGTGGTGATGCGATGGCCGGATCACTGATTTCAGGTGTCACAACCCTCTTTATCTCTCCGTTTCTCTACATTTTTAATTTTCTTCACTGTCCCCTTTCTTTGTTCCATTCTTCGTTCCATTTCTTTCTTCCATTCTTTGTTCCATTCTTCGTTCCATTTCTTTATTCCATTATTCGTTCCTTCTTCATTCCATTTCTTTGTTATATATATATATATATATATATATATATATATATATATATATATATATATATAATTACCGCACGAAGATCTGTTTTCTAAATTCTTCGTTCATTTTTTTTATAAATATATATAATAATATAATATAATAATATTATAATTTAAAAATCTAAAAAATATTCTATAAATATTCTTTCAAAAATAATTTAATGCTCTATAAATAAATAATAAATTTTAACTAAATAAATATATATACATAAATATAAATATAATAATTATGTAATAATAATAATAAAATCTTAATTTAAATAATAAAGTAATAATTTAATAATTAATAAATAACTAATAACTTACAATAAAGTATTTGATTTAACTAACTAAATTAATAATTTTATAATTAAATAATTTACAATTCATAATACAATAAGATAATACCAAAATTCAAAATTAAAAGTTAAATATTAAAAATCTAAGTTTTCTTTACTTTATATGATAATAAAATATTATGCAATTGAAAATAATATTTTTATATTCATTAAATATTATTAAAATACTATTATGCCGTGATTAAATAACATTTGAAAATTAATATAAAAATTTGGGTGTTACATCTAGGCCCAAACAATTTACAACTTTAAACGGGCACACTTTCATAGCTGATCCATTATCAACTAAAACCATTGGGATTGTTTTTTCTTGGGTCATCATAGTTATGTATAAAGCATAGTTATGGTTTTCTCCTCCTTTAGGCAGATCATGGTTAGTGAATGAGTTAGAAGTAATCTTGGTTGAGTTGGTGAGTGAGGCAACTAAGGTTTTAGAAGAAATATTGATTGAGATTTGACATTGGTTCAACGCTTTGCAAAGAGCTTGGCGATGTGAGAAAAATGATTGGATAAGGCTCCAAATGGAGATGCTGGCTTGAGTTTTCTTTAATTACTTGAGGATAGCATACTCATCAGGCTCATTATTCATTTTTTCCATAGGAGTGGAAACATGTTAGATGGGTTGTTGGACTGATGGGCTTGGTTGATAGAGTCTCCCACTACGAGTTATTGCATCAATTTCCTCTACAAAGACATTGAGGTCTAAGACACAACAAAACTCATCATTTGATTGTCTCAAAGAGATCAGATCAATTTCTATATTGGAGGAATGATGGAAATTGACATTAGTTTGATGGTTTGGGAGAGGATTGGTGGTAATGTTAGGTCTTGTCTTTGATGGAATGATATCCCTATTGTCCATCAGGTCTTAGATTTTATGCCTCACGGTTTTGCACATGTCTATTTTGTGCCCCCTATCTTGGTGATATTCATAATACTCATTTACATTCCAGCTTCTAGGCATAGGGTTTAAAGGTGCCTTAGGTTCCAAAGGCTTAACCAGATTCGACTCCAAGGCTTTTTTCTATACCATGATCAAAGGTATGCCCAAGTCAATAAAAGTCCTTCTTTCTAGCCTCATAGGTTGATGGTTAGAGATGGCAAAAACTTCTTTGCTTTTCTAATTGGAAGAAGTATTATGAGTATAGTTGGTTTTTTTCCTATACCTTGAACCAAAGGATTCTTCTTTAACTTGCCCGTTTTGGATCAAATCCTCTACCTTCGATGTAGTGGCAATAAGGGCTCTGAAGTTTGGTAAGTATTGAGTCTGGAGATAAGTTTGATAACCTGGAAGGATGTTCTTGATAATAATATCAATCCACTCTTGTTTAGTGGGCCTATTCATCATTTGGGCCTCCTTAGATCTCCATCTAGTAAGGAAAGTGAAGAAAGACTCATTATGTTGTTGCTTAGTGGTCTCTAAATCCATTATAATGATGTCCACCTCAATGTTATAATGATACTGCTTGAAAAAGGCATTGTTGATATCATCCCAAGTTTTCTTAAAGTTGATGTCCTAATGAACGAACCACCTCATTACAACATCTATAAGTGACTGCTAGAATAATTGAGCAATGAGCTCATTATCCACCCTGAAAGGATTCATAGCCCCCACATACATGTTAAGGTGAGTCTTAGGATAGATGGTGCCATCGAACTTGTCCATGGTAGGCATCTTAAACTTAGGAGGGACCGTATCATTTTGAAAGAGAGTAAGGGCATCAACATCAATCAGATCTTCATGCTTTTTAATTATCTTGAGAAGCCTTTCTATAGCTTCAAATTTGTCCATTAGCTTTTTGGTTTCAGCTGGGTTGAAGCCCTCTCCTCTATGAAAAAGATTCGAGGAGGAGGCAGAAGTAGTGCGATTAGTCAGATTGATAGTCGATGGGGAATTTGCAACTTCAAGAGCTTTCCCACTATTTGTCAAATCAATAATGGGATTTGGCAGAATGAAGAACGACACATTAAGGGCATCTGTTTGATGGGCACCTGCTCCTCGGACCATCATTATTTTTTACTTCATTAAGGATAGACTGTCGTTGTATCAAAGGCACGGTCAAAGTGACTTTGCTGGACTTCCAAAGAAGTATCAAAGTTATCTTCTTGCTTCTTGAATAGGGTGGCCAAGAGTGTTGCTTTAACATCCATCTTAGGTGCTGGGTTTTCCATTTGTAACTTAAAAAAAAAACACTTAGATCAGGTCACGTTGGTCTAAACAAAACCAATGTAAGGGTGGAAGAAAATTATTCCATTCTTCTCAAAACCTTAGGGTTCAAGGCTTGAAAGTCAGAAAATGGTTTAATAGGCTCAATTTTTAGGCCCTTTTTGGTTTTGGATTGACCATTGACTCATTGGTTCTTAGTCCACAGATCATGAATGCATGGTTATGCATGTATGCATGTATATGAAGAAGAAAACTATTTCAAGAGCATATGTTCAAAGATTCCTATTATTATGGATCATAGGACCTAGGGTTTGGATCTAAATTCATTACATAAAATGGGTTTAGGTGGTCTGGATATTGGGTAACTGTCACACTATAGTAGTGATATACCTAACCATATGTGAAACAATGAGTTTCGCGTAGGTCAAACAGTATGACTGCTCGTTACACTTTAAAAAGATTGAAGATTTGTGGCAGTATAGATGTTGTTGCTATCTCCCAACATACTCAAAGAGAGTTGTTAGATTAATGCTACTTACTATCTAAAGGTTTAACTTTGTAACTGGTTGTGTTGGACACAGAGTCCATGTATGTAACACCCCAGTTGAAAGGCTTAGAACTTAAGCTTTAAAAGGTAAACCTAAGGGGTTCCTTATTTGTTTATATGATATGTAATATACATGTTTATGCTTGAATTGCATGTTTATGCATGTTTTAGAAAGTTTTACACATGTAAAAGTGATTTAAAGGCTGTTAGGAAGAAATTGGAAAAAATTCAGTTTTTGGTGAACTAGGGGCAAAATAGTCATTTCACACCCTTTCGAGTTTTATGGAAATAAACATGATATTTGAAGGTAGAAAAGAAAATTAAGACTTGAAAATGATGTTATTTAATTTATTTGAAG
>CANXYC010546181.1:0-19938 GCA_948193065.1 Aleurites moluccanus | reverse complement strand
AGCTCATTCGCGAGTTGGCTTTATGTGGGATGTTCAGGCAAGAGTTCAACTTAGAAGTATTTGGTGATGGAGAGCCAGCCTTATGCGGGAAGGCATGTTCGCGGACTGGCAATGCGAGGTGTCATTTTTGGCGAGAAGCTTTCGGCGGAGAGCTTTTGGCGAGGAGCTGTGGCGAGAAGCTTTCGGCGAAAAGCTTTTGGCGAAGAGAAGTTAGCAGGGAAGCATTGTGCGAAGAGAGGTATGCGAGGTAGCAATTCGCGAAGAAGCGAAGAGATGAAGGAGCATTGCCGAGTCAGTCGAATTAAAATATTGTCCACACACAATATACATAATATTTGTGTGCGGAAATATTTGTGGATAATATTTTTCAATGGCACATTACTTGTTCACATATGAATGATTATTGGTATGGTTTTTAGATTCGGTCTAAATTTAAAATTAATGAAAATAAAAAATTCAGAAATTTAACTGATATTAAATCAGTCGAATTAAAATATTGTCCACACACAATATACATAATATTTGTGTGTGAAAATATTTGTGGATAATATTTTTCAATGGTACATGACTTGTCCACATATGAATGATTATTGGTATGGTTTTTAGATTCGGTCTGAATTTAGAATTAGTGAAAATAAAAAATTCAAATATCAGAAATTTAACTGATATTAAATCAGTCAAATTAAAATATTGTCCACACATAATATATATAATATTTGTGTGCAGAAATGTTTCTGGATAATATTTTTCAATGGTACATGACTTGTCCACATATGAATGATTATTGATATGGTTTTAGATTCTGTTGAATTTAGAATTAGTGAAAATAAAAAATTCAAATATCAGAAATTTAACTGATATTAAATCAGTGGAATTAAAATATTGTCCACACACAATATACATAATATTTGTGTGCGGAAATATTTGTGGATAATATTTTTCAATGGTACATGACTTGTCCACATATGAATGATTATTGGTATGATTTTTAGATTCGGTCTGAATTTAGAATTAGTGAAAATAAAAAATTCAAATATCAGAAATTTAACTGATATTAAATCAGTGGAATTAAAATATTATCCACACACAATATACATAATATTTGTGGGCGAAAATATTTGTAGATAATATTTTTCAATGGTACATGATTTGTCCACATATGAATGATTATTGGTATAGTTTTTAGATTTGGTTTGAGTTTAGAATTAATGAAAATAAAAAATTTAAATATCAGAAATTTAATTGATATTGAATCAGTTGAATTAAAATTAAATCGAAAATAATTTAATTAATATTATATAATAAAATTTTATAATAATAATTTGATTTTTATTATTTATATATTTAAAATAAATAAAATACATATATAATTAAAATAATATAATATCATTAATAAATAAAAAAATATGACAAAATCTTAAATTTTAATATGATAATATCTAACATAAAATCTTAACATCATTCGTAAATTATATATATATATATATATATATATAAGAGGGACACAAAGGAACAATTCGCTAGGTAACAATGGGCCAGTGCATGAAGTTATACATGTGACATGCAACATGTCATGTGGCAAATCCGCTGTATTTCCTCTAATTAATTATTCCTTTTAGTTCATAAATCATAAAAAAAAAAAAAAAAAGTTAGCTTTTTTCCATAATTTATAAAAAAGGAAAATAAAGTCCAACTGAAATTTTAATATATTTTTAAAATATATCATATCCATCCTCTCAAAATTTAAAATATCATATTACCCCTTCAAACTTTTTAAAATTAACTTTTATATTTATATATTTTTTAAAAATATATTATATTGACTCCTCAAAATTTTATAATTTTTATTTTATGTTATATATTTTTTAAAATATATTTATTTAGCAACTCTAAATTTTTAAAAAATTTATTTACTACATATATATTTAATAATTTTTTCTTAAAATATATATAAATTATTTTAAATTTTAAGATTTTATTTGTTATCAATATATTATTTTGTTTATATATAAATAAATATTTTATAATATAATAATAATACTAAAAATTTTAAAATTTTTTATATTAATTTTATAAATTTAAAACTTTTTTATTCATGATTATATTTAATTACCAATCCTTAGAATTTAGTTCCGCTCTTATTTGTTTGTGTGTGGACAATATTGTGTGTATAATATTTGTGTGTGGATCTGTATGTGAAAAATATTTTCCAAACTGGATAACAACAATATACATATAAGAGATATTGTCCACACACTCACCATATATATATATATATATATATGTGTGTGTGTGTGTGTGTGTGTGTAACTGTTTCTTAGTCGTACATGACTTGTCCGCATATAAATGTTAGTGAAGACTTGAGTTTGCAAAGATAATAATGGTTTTTTTTGTTTTGTGTTAATTAAAATATATATATATAAATAAATTTTTCGTGAAATTATAATTTTCGCATGAATTTTTAATTTTTATAATTTGATATATATATTTTAAATTTTTGATAAATTAAATATGAAATTAAAATCTAACCAAATTTTTTATATCGGATCCAACGTGATATTTTTTATTATTATTTTTGACACATTAGCATCTAAATATGAAAATATAAATTAAATCAATCGAATTGAATCAAATTAAATTGAATTGAATTTGAATCGACTGGTTTGATATATATATATACTTAAAAATATATATATTTTTAATAATTTTATATTTACTTTATTTAAATAATCAAATAACTAAATTTTAATAGATTAATATTTTTGATGTTGAATAACTAGAAAATAAAAAATAAAAACTAATAAAAAGAACAAAAAGAAATAACTTGCTAAATAGGAGTGAGCAATCAGTTGATTCGGTTTAAATTGAATTAAAATTATCAAAAACTGAATCGAAATAAAATAATTATAAAATTATTTATTAAAAATATAATTTGGTCATTTTTCAAAAATTGAATCAAATAAAAAGTAAATTATTCATATTGAACCGACATATTTTAATTCAATTTAATTTATTCGATATGTTTTTATAGAAAACCAAACCGAATCGAAAAATCAAAATTTAAAAAAAAATTCAAATCGAATCGAAATTTGAAAAAAATAAAACTAAACCAATTGATTCAGATTCGGCTTGATTCAATTTGATTGATTCGATTTATAATTTTTCAGTCAAATACTAATGTGAAAAAAATAAAAATTACGTTAGCTCCTGCACCAGACATCTCATCAGATTTCAGTTTCGTATTAAATTTATCAAAAATTAAAAATATATGTATCAAATTACCAAAATTAAAAATTTGTATGAAAATTATAATTTCACAAAAAAATTATATTTTTTTGTAATTAATCTTTTTTTATATATAATTAAATTAATTGTTTAATGATTATGTATTTTTATAATCCTCTTAAAAAATTTAATCGAATATGTTTGGAATTAGAATGTTGATTTAGATTAAATTTTATGACTTAAGCGATTCATGATTTAAATGATTATTATTTTATTTTGCAAATTTTTCTTTAATTTTTAATATTAAAGTTTGAGAAATTATCACCTTAATTTATTTTATATGAAAATTTTAAGAAAAAATTCAATTTTAACTCCAATTATTTGTCCTAATCTTAAAAATTAAATAGAATTTGAAAACTAAATTTTTAGTTTTAAGTAATTAGAGTTTGACTTTTAATTTAAACATAAGTTGAAAAGAGTATAGAATGAGATTTATAAGATGAAATAATTATATAAAATAATAAAGCAATAAAGTTAAATAATTTTTATGCTCATTTGAAATTACAGAGGATTGATTTCATTATCAGGTATAAGGAGATGATCAATAGAATAATGATATGGCTTTGAAATATTTAAAAATATTAAGATGATATACTACGTCGACTTTTTTTAATAAATTTGATAAAAATTAGTTTAAATAACTTTCAAGTAATTGATAATATAAATTGGATGATATTTTTGTAATAAAAACGATTTGAATAATCATGTATAAGTGAATATTCTAAGAATTATGAGAGAAATTAAGCCGTGTTTATTTGATTATAATATTACCCGACTCTCTTTATTTATTGTTATAATTATTTCCTTTTTTTTACAGTGTTTCATGAGGCAATATATTAAGTTAACACGTCATCTTGATTCATGCATGCTCCTTCTTTTTGTTTTATTATTTTTTTTTTTTGTTAATTATGATTTTTTTTATATAAAATAATTTAGTACAATAATTTGTTCGATTTTTTTAAAATATATTAATTTCTTTTTGATAAATATTATAATATATTACTAGACATTTTCGTCTAATTTTACTATTAATTAATTCTCAAAATAATTAATAATGATAGTAAAAAGATAAAAGTACTATTACATTTTATTTTTAATTAATTATATCTTATTTTTATTTTAATTTTTTTTTTAAGTTTAAAAAATATATTTTATATTTTTTAACAATTTTGAAAATAAAATAAATAAAAATATTTTTTATTTTATTTTTTAAAAAATAAAAATTTGAAAATAAAAAATAAAAAAAATTTTAAAAAAATATTTTTACTTTTTATTTTCTAATTTATCAAAAATATGAAAATAATTTTTTTATTTGTATTAAAAAATTTAAGAAGAAATAATTTAATTTCTTCTTAAATTATTTTTTTAAAATAAAAAATATTTTTTAAAAAAATATTTTTATTTTTTTTTATTTTCAAATTTTGTCAAAAAATATGAAAATAAATTTTTTAACCCTTAAAAAATATTTTTTAAAGAAAAAATAGAATATAATTAATTAAAAATAAAAAGTAATGATATTTATGTTTTTTTATAGTTCTTATTGACCATTTTAGAATTGATTAACAGCAAAATTAGATGAAAAAATGTTTTGCTATAACAAGACTTTCCTTATGATAGAGTTAATATATTTTTGAAATGTCCGAGAGAACTTAGTATATTTTTAAAAGGTCAAAAAAAATATATTGGGTCATTATACAAGAAATGAATAATAATTAATTTTTTTACTGCACTTTAAATTTTAAATTAGTCAATTAATGATCCCATTTTCTATCTCCTGTATATGAATTTTAATTAATGTAATTATATATATAATTTGTACATTTTAATATTTAATATACATCTTGACAAATGTAAAATTTAAATGTATATGTTTGTCCATCTTGATGATTATAAGTTACATATTATGAAACTTAGTAGTCAATTATTTTATTTTTTGAAATTTAATTTGCTTTGTGTTATTTTATTTTGTATGTGTTATATATGAATATTGGCGTTCAATTCCTATTTTAATGGATGTTTGGTAATATTTTTTAATATAGTTATTAGCTTTTTAGTTTTTCATATTTGTTTAGTTATTGAAAATTATTAGCTATTAAGTAGTTATTTATAAAGTTTATATTTAAAATTTTTTTAAAAAATTATATTTTTTTAAAATAAAAAAAATTAAATTATCTTCTAAAAATAATATTTAAATAAAAAATAAATATTAATATTTATCACTTATGATCATTAAATATGTTAAAAGCTAACAGCTAATAATAATTTTATTAAATACTTAAAAGATTCAACTATTTGATAACAACTACTAACTAATAGCTACTAGTAATAATTAACAGATAACAGCTTTAATATTATTATTTATATAAAATTTAGTAGAGAAATGGTAGTTACTGAGTAAAATTTTATTGAAAAAATATATTTTTTTAAATATATTTACTTTTTTATAAGAAAAAATAATATTTACAAAAATACCTCAATAATTTTTATATTTACATGTTTCTCCTGCTATATTATTAAAAAATTAATAATTTTTTTATCTGTTTCTGCTTTTTTCGTTCCCATACTTTTTAAATAAATATTAAAGAATTTCATAAAATTTTAAAAAAATTAATTTATAAATCTATGATTAACATTTTGTTGGCATAGACAAAAATTAAAGTAGAATTATTTGAGAGTATATTTGGGTAGGTAATTATGTGAGATGTGAAATTACTATGAATTTAAATTTAAGTTTCGTGAGTAAAAACATAAATTATAGGTATAATGATGAATTTCAATATTCAAATATTTAATTATTTTAAATGATTAATTTTGCAAACAGATTTTAAAATTATTCTCAATTATTTAGAATTTGTCACTCTGTTTATCTTTATCATTTTATATTTAAATTTAAATTCATAATAATTTTAAATTATCATTTATCAAAACAGATAATGAAATTATTTATTATAAAACATGTACACTAGAATAATTAATTGAAAATTACTCTAATCACATTAAAGAAAAAAAAGACAACCAGAACCGCAAAAATCAGAGAGAGGAAGAGATTAAAATCAAGTACAGTGCTTATGCAAGATTGTAATTGGAAATGTGAGAGATTGTGACGTTCATGGCCTAGTTAAGCGCTATCAACAACATGGCGCTCGCGGCCTGCTCCACCCTATAATTTATCATCCTTATCGTATGCCGTACAAACAGCTTTTATCCATTAAGTCAATTTTAATTTTAATTTTGCGATTATATAAATTCAGTCATTAACCAATTTATTTAAAATCTAATGCCTACACACATAATATAGAAGGTCATAATCATCGTAAGTGTTAGAATATAAAAATCTAATGCCTATACACACAAGCTCGATGAGGGAGAAAAATTTTAAATTTTGCTTATATGAATTTAGGGGTGAAATTCAAACATATGGAAGTGATAAAATCGAATTAAATTGGTTAAATTAAATTATTAATATTTTATAATTTTATTTTATTTAAAAATATAATAAATTAAAATTTTAATTTGATTTGCGATTTATATATTTTTTTATTATTTTAAATCGAAATTATATATATATATATATATATATATATATAGTTTTTTATCATTATTATAATTAAATATATTTAATTTAATTTTATATATAATTATATTTTTTAACTTAATATTAATTTAAAAATTTTTAAAAATATTATTCAAAAAAATTAATTAAAGATAAATAAATAAAATCTAATTTTAAGAAAAATATAAATTTTGAGTGTGCTAATTAATAGAATAAATAAGTTTTGAGTAATATTGAACTGTTTATTTTTTTTTTTAAATATCGATACTTTATTGATATTTTTCCTTAAATTTATAATAAAATAATACGATTTATAAAAAAAATCTTTTGACTTGAAACCAATAAATCAAAGGTATTTAAATCAAATCGAAACCGATAATTTAATTATAATAATAATTTAATTTAGTTTAAAAAATTTTTAAATTAAAAATATTAATTTAATTTTATAACAATCATTCAAACAAATTAAATTAAATCGATATCACTCCTATTTGATGTTACACGTGACTTCTCCATTAAAGTAATTTTAATTTTAATTTTACGATTATATAAATTTAGTCATTTGTATGAATCAAATAACGACAACAAGAGACTTATATGATTTTTTATTCTTTTTTTATTGACTGACCGCATAATAGAGAGTTTTTTTTTTTTTTTTTTTACTAAATAAGACTACAACGGTATCAAATTTGATATTTCAGCTGAACTATAACCTCTCAGAGTACATATTTGCAATTTTGATGAATTTCAAAGTAAAAAAAAAAAAAAATCCTCCATTCTGTCTATGGAGTTGATTATTTATAATCGATTCATGAAAATAATTGGTAGGAGATTTCCCTCCTGGATTTTTCATTTGAATTTTAAAAGATATTATCAGATAAAATCACCTCATCATATAAGATAAGTTTAATTTAAAATTGGAAAGTTCATTGAACTTGGACTCAAATGGACTTAGGAGGCTTATATAGGCCTTCCTGCAAAATATTGGGCCGTCAAATTTCTGGCGTTTTGCCCCAAACGACACTAGTGGGAGCCATTTGTGCCTAACTTGCTGGGTCAATGGTATTTTCGTCCCATTTTTGTTTGGGAGGCCCCTTCAGCCTTCCTTGGTCTCATCCTTCCAATTTTCTTTTTGTTTTATGTGGGCCTCACTTGTCCAATATATTTAAATTAAGAGATTTTTTCAAAAATATTGAAAAAAATAAAAACTATTTATTTTTTACTTTTTACTGTTAGAAAAAAAAAACTTTAAAAATATTATATATCTAAAAATATTTTTTCAAAAATATGATATATATCAAACATATACCAAAAATATAATACACATATATCAAACATACACCAAAATGCAATAAAAAAAAAATCCTAAAATTGAAAAAAAAAATTAAAAATCAATATATTTGTTTAATATTCCCTTAAATTAATTTCTATATAATTTTATTGAGCAACTTTTCACTAAGAAATTCATTTCAGGGATGGTTATTTTCATCAAGGTTTTCCATATGATCAAAATTTGGTGCTTATCATACCATACTCCAACAGTCATACAACTCCAATACATCAGAACAGCAAAGCAAGTTGCAAATCTCTTAACAAAATCCCTGCATCTAGGCCATTTTAATTATTTTTTGGTCAAGATGAACATACATGACATGTATGCTCATCTTGAGGGGGAGTGTAAAGCAGAAGAAGAAAAGCATGATTTAGGCTGAGCTTGTTAGTTACTAAGTTGGCGTTTTGTTGAGCTGTACTAATCGAGCTAGCCTTGTTTATTTAGCACGTGTAAATTGGTTTGTTGGAATGTAACATAATTAGTTAGTGTATTAGATTTTTTTTATTTTTCAATTTTAGCTTTACTTAGTCTATTGTTAGTCTTTAGCCTTAAGCTTTGTAACCGCTGTATATGTACAAACTTCAATCAATCAAACAAGTACGAATTCATTTTCACTCATTTACAAATTCTTTCAACCCTCTTTGGTAGATTTTTCATCTACCACTCTCTCAATAATTTTACCTTCAAGGCAGTGATTGTTGTTCATAGAGTTAGATCTATACAATCACTTGTACTTTTTATAGACTCTTAAAATTTAGGAGGTTTTTGATATATTCTTTTTTTTTTTTAGATTTTCTATCTATTTTTGAGATTTAAATTTATCTTAAAATTTTCTAGATTTTTTGAATTTATTTTATTTTTTCCTTATATTTTGATTGTAATTATGTTTTCAGTAATGAAGTGGAATGATTATTTAAAAAAAATTTAAAAATTAATGAATTTGTATTTCAAATTCTTATGATTCTAACGTACCTATGTAAATCGGCCTTAAGTTATTTACATGGTTAATAGGAAATTCTCTGTCCAATATATATAATGTCTCTACTGAATTTGTGGTTATTCATTTCTTTAAATTTTAGTTTCTTTTTCAGGTCTGTTGCACTATATTGGTAAGACTTTGTTCCTTTCTTTTAAAGCAAAGCTAAATTACTATGTTGATTCCTTTTTATTAATTTCCAATTGCAATCATAGGTTTATAGCTAACGTATAAAGAGTAGCTGAGTTTGAATGATATTTATTTATTTGGATTTGATTTTAATTGGTTAATGAATTAGTTTGCTAGGTGCTTGTAAATATATAAGTTCATTTTTCATGTATAAATCATTACTTTTGGAATTAAGATATGTGCATGATTCATTGAACTTAAAAGGACTTCATAGGTTTTTAAAAAGTTAATTGTTAAATTTGTGTGGTTAAACTCTATTAGGGTAAAACCTCTATAAACTCAATAAATTAATATAATAATTTTTGACAGTCTCGATTTAAATTAATATTCGATTAATTAATAAAATTTGTAAATTATAGATATTTTATTGTATTATTTAAATATTAATATAATATAATATAAAATATATCTAAAATTATGTAAATAATTAAGTACTCTATAAAATTTGCAAGTCAATTGAATTAAACATAAATTTCATTCAACTCACTATTAGAGTAAATTGAAGTTTGAAAAAAATATTTTAAAAGTTAAATTCAAGTAATTTATAATTAATTTGACTCAATTACCATCTCCTATCCTTGATTTTGTTTTTGTTAAATGAAATTCAACCATTGTGATGTGATAAAATTGAAAAGATAATTATAAACAATGTGGTGGATACATTTATATATATATAAAGGCATTAATCCCATATTACACTCATATTTAAGAGTAAAAAGAATAATGATGTTGGCTTAATGTCTAAGTTAAGTATGTCTTCATAATCTATAAGTTGAGTGAAGTCTCATATATATGATACGCACGGCATAAGGTTGAGGCACTCAATTAACATCAACAAGACAACCCATTTATATTTCTATTTTATAACATTTCATCATACATATAAAAGGATTGGTAATTACTTTATTTATTACTAATTTTTAATTTTTAAAACCAACACCTTAAAAGTAATTTCTAAAATCATAAATCAAGCTTGAAAACTCACATACTTATTCAAAAAGGAAAGTTAAATTATCTTTTTAGAAAAAAGTAATATTTACAAATGTATAAGCTGTCTTCAAATTATCCTCAACCATTTAGAGATTATTTAAAAAATAAATAAATAAAGGCAATGATTTTTAAGAAGAAAGAATAAATAAATAGTTAACCCACTTACATGTGCTTTTGTGTCGGTAATTGACTTAAGTTTATTACTCATTATAATATGCATTTATTGTTAAATTATATTTTAATATTGGGATGAAAGCTAAATCGATCAAAGCAATTAAATTTATAAAACTAAATCAAAATTAATGGTTTCACAACTTATTTGCTTTGATTTGATTTAAAAATTAGAATAAATAAAAAATTCATTTTAATTTATGGTTTGAACATTTTTTTCTCCGGTTTCAAACCGAAATTATATATATATATTATTTTTTTATTATTACAATTAAATATATTTAATTTTATTTTATATACAACTACATATTTTTTAATCTAATATTAATTTAAAATTTTTAAAAATAATTTTTCATGAAAATTAATTAAATATAAATAAAAAATAATCTAATTATTAAAAAAATATAAATTTTGAGTGTGTTAATGAATGGAATAGATATGTTTTGGATTGTATAATATTAAATATTTTTGAAATTTTTATATTAACGATACTTTATCAGTTTTTTCTCTAAATTTATTATAAAATAATAATAATTTATATACAAACTGAAGGTATTCAAATCGAATTTATAATAAAATAATAATAATTTGATTTGATTTGAGAAATTAACTAAATATAAAAAAAAAAAAATCTAATTCTTAAAAAAAATATAAATTTTGAGTGTGTTAATGAATGAAATAGATAAATTTTGGGTTGTATAATATTAAGTATTTTTAAAATTTTTATATTATCGATACTTTATCAATTTTTCTCTAAATTTATAATAAAATAATAATAATTTATATACAAATCGAATGAATTTAAATCGAATTAAATCATAATCGAATCAATGATTTGATTTTAATAATAATTTAATTTAATTTAAAAAATTTTTAAATTAAAAATATTAATTTAATTTAATAATAATAATTTAAATCGATAAACCAAACCGATGTGACCCTACCTCGGTGTGCAAGTTCTTGTTTCTTCGATTGTTAAATGAAGTTTAAGTCGTAAGTTACATCATGAGAAAAGAATTTGCCCTATCAATATAAATAGTTTTTTTTTTAATTATAATTAAATATTAGTTGATAAAATTACTAGAAAAACAAAAGATTTACCAAGGAATTTTATTTATTTAATAGTATTTAAATTATTTTTAAAAATATAAATTTATTAATTTCAATATCAATTAATCCGTTTCTTTTTAGTTGTTGGTTAATTTGTTGTTATAGTTGACAGAGTTCAAACACCACTTTATTACTTTATCAAAATCTAACCAATTTATATTTGACTTATATATTTTATTTTAAAATTATTAATATAGATTACTTTTAATTATGGTTGATTAATTTTTAATAGAATGAAATAAATTATAGTGAAGAACAAAAAGAAAAAAAAAGTTTTCTTTTTCTTTTAAGTTCAAGATTGTGATCTCTATCTCATTCTAAAAAAACCTAACCTATTCTCTATTTTTCTTTCTTCTATTTCTCTTTTAAGATTTTCTTATTTGAGTTACTGATACTTCTCTTTTGATCTAAGATGGATGCTGGTTTTTTCTTTTTTTATTTAAATATTTTTTTTCATTAAATACAGATCCTTGTAGATAGGGATAAATTCACAAATTTTAGGAAGGATGTATAATTCTATATTAATAAGACTTATTATCATTATTTACAAAGTAAATACAAATTGAATTAGAAACTGATACATAAAATAAAAAAAAAATGGTGAACACAATTATGTTGTCTAAGAAATAATTCTCTTAGATTTTTTTTTTTATTTGCTAAGTATTGGTATGAAAATTTTTATTAATCTACTTGTGAATTTTATAATATAATTTTTAAAATTATTGGCTTGAAAATTGAAATTAAAACTTTAATTTTGTGTAAATAAATAATTTTTTCTTTAATTAGAATTTTATTGTTATTTTAGTGAAATTTAAAACTTGCAATTAAATCATTAAATTAATATTAATATTATAATTTAATAAAATCATAAATTTAAATTATAAGATTTACTTCATGTAAATTATTATAGTAAAAAAATTTAAATTTAATTATAATTGAAATGAAAATTTTAAGTATAAATGAATAATATTTCAGTATTTTTATAAAATTTTAATGATAAAATGAATGAAATGGCCAATTATACTAAAAAAAAAAAAAGTATATAGAACAACTAGTGAGTTTTTTTTTTAAAAAAAGGGACTAAAATATTAATTATGTCAATTTAATAGACTAAAATGTAATTTATCAAAAATTAGAAAAAAAAAAAATTTAAAAATTCAAAACTCAAAAGGTGGCACGTGTTCCCCTTAACCAAATATGGATCTGTCTATGCTTATAGACATATTAATTTGTATTTTTTTAATATAAATTTATTATTATCCGTCTTGATTTATTCTCACTTTCGGAATTTTTTATTATTTTGATGGAATTTACTTTTTTTTTTCATAAAGTATGTTCTTCTTTTTTAAAAAATATTTTTTTAAAATAAATTATTATGAATTTTGAGTTTATTTTCATGATTTTATATTTATTATTAATATTTAAACTATTAAATTTATTGAAAAATATAAAAATACACAATTTAATAATTTTCAAGTATAAAATAATCAATTTGCACAAAATTTAATAATTATCAAGTAGAGCATAATTTTCGTTGAACTATCAGTTTTAATATTTTATTAACACGATTAAAAAATATTAAAAAAAATCATTTTTTATTTATTAATTTAATGGTATTTAAATTATTTTTAGCAGTATCAATCAAAACACAATAAATAAAAGGCCATCCATTTCTTAGGAGCTGTTGGTTAATTTGTTGTTATAGTTGACAAAGAGTTCAAGCACCAATTTATTACTTTATCAAAATCTAACCAATTTATATTTGACTTATATATTTTATTTTAAAATTATTAGCATAGATTACTTTTAATTATCGTTGATTAATTTTTAATAGAATGAAATAAATTATAGTGACGAACAGAAAAAAAAAAAAAAAATCTTTTATGATTAAAAGTGTGATCTCTCTCATCATAAAATCACTAGATCTTTTTCTTTTTTCTATTTCTCTTTTAAGATTTTCTTATTTGAATTACTGATACTTCTTTTTTTATCGAAGATCGACAGTGATTTCTTTCTTTTTTCTTTAAATATTTTTATTCATTAAATACAGATATTTGTAGATATATTAATTTGTCTTTTTAACATGGATTTATTATTATTCGTCTTGATTTAGTCTCATCTTTTGGATTTTTTATTATTTTGATGGAATTTATTTATTTTTCTTTTATAGAAGCAGTATGTTCTTTTTTTTAAGAAAAAATATTTTATTCTATTAAATTATTTATAATTTTTTAGTTTATTTTCATGGTTTTACATTTATTTTTAATATTTAAACTGCTGAATTTGTTAAAAAATATAAAGGTGATGGATTTACGTGCAACTTGATATTTTCGTTATGAATTGCTTGTATTTCATTTCATTGTTGAACTGCCATCTGCTACTCAGTTCAACAAAAGTTTAACGAGTGAATTATTATAATATTTAAAAATCTTGATATAAATAATACTTTAATTTTATTATTTTAAAATTTGCATTTTTTAATCTGTAAATTAATTTTCAATGAAAAGTGTTACACTTTGAATCATTAAAGCGTCTTATAAAATAATAATTGAAAAATTAAAATATATTATATTTTAATTTTCAAGGATGAAAATATTACATAAATTAAAATTTTATTGAATAAAATATAATAGAAAATTTTATAATTTTATAAACTATAATTAAAGTGTTCATTTTTATTAAATTTTAAAAATTAAAAATATTAATTTTGAAATAATAAATATTAAAATATTAATTATATCAAATTTCGAGAGAGTTAAAATAATTTATCCAAAGTTTGATCAACTTTTTTTTTTTTTATTTGCCTGTTATCACCCAAAACTTTCACCAAACACCAATCCTCTTTTACTGTACTCTTCCTAGTAAATAAAATATGAATAAATTACAATTTAATTTTTAAATTTTTATTCAAAATACAGTTGAGTCACTGTATTTTGAGAAATTTATGATTATATACCTATATTTTTTACTTTATCAACTAACAAGTTTTTCTGCACTATTTTATTAGCTTTGTTTGTGAAACCTTACGTTAAATAATCAAATACTCCTTTTCTACAACTAAATTTTCCACCTCTAGCTATTAATTTTCTACCACCAATCCATGACCTGCACAACCCCTTCCTCTTCAACAATCACAACTCACCGTTTCTTTACCACATGAACCCAGATAAAAAGCCACCGCCATCTCAGCCTATATTAAACAACCACCTAAAAGGAATTAAACAATGGTTTGAATTGAAGAATGGCTTGAAATTGAAAGAGTTAAACAAAATCAGCAAATCTATGAACGGAAAGAGAAAATTCAAGAATGACTTGAAATTGAAGAAGTCCCACAATCACCACTACTCGGCTCGCCGCAAACCCAATTACCCACCATCTCAAATGCCACCATCTCCTCTGATAAGAAAAATGGTGAAATTAATCGCTAATCTTAAAAAAAAAATCTTTCAAAAAAAAATTCAAAATGTAATATCTATATTTTTGAAATATTTTTTAAAAATTATATTTTATTTATAAATAGTAATTATTTTATTAATATTTAATTAAATTTATGAATATAAAAGTTTTTTTGGAATTTATTATATTTTAAAGAAATAAATATTTAAAAGTAAAAGGGAAAGATATTTTTCAAAAAAACTAATTTTAATTTTAATTAGTGTCATATTATTATGTGTTATTTAATAATTTAATTTTTATACTCAGTTATTTAGTTAAATAAATTATTTTAATTATTATTATTATTATTTTAAGAATTTTTGAAAATTAAATTTATATTTAAATAATTTTATTAAATTAGAAAAATATTATTTTTCAAGTTTTAGTATGTTAAAATGGGAAAAAAATTATAAGAAAATTATTGACTATTAATTTATAATTTTTGGATTTAAAATGAATTTTTTACAAATTTTCAAAAAAACAAATAAAAAAAATTAAATATTAGGATTAATCCGAGACTACCACGTGGCAGTCTCGGATTGGTTGTCAACAGATTTTACGTGAAGAAGTAGAAGAAGAAGAAGAAGAAGAAGAAGAAGAAGAAGAGGAGGAGAAGGGAATGATCGGTGATCCAATTTCTGGCATCGATTCCGGCCAAATCGGAGGGAGATGGTCAACACATCCTATACTACCATGTAGCTTGCCATGAGAAGAGCTCATTGACACCAATTTTTCTCAATTCCGACTATCAGGTAAAGAGTTATTTATGTTTAAATAACTCTCATGACTATATTGGTCAAAAATTTAAATTAGCCATAACTTTCTCATTAAATTTCAAATTGAGTGATTCTTATTCCTATGGTTTTCTCTTGATCTCAGCTTTCTTTTGCCTAACTTGCCATTTGAAGTTCGCCGAAAAATGAGATCGAAAAATGGAACCACCGAATCTTCAATAGTGGATTCTGGCCAATTCCAGCGGCCAATTTCGGTGACTCTAATTTTGTTAAACTCCTCTCTTCATAAGCTTCCTATTAGCACCAAATTTGCCCCCCTATTGGAGACTAAAGCTTGGACTAAAAAAATTTGGACACACGTAGATTTTCGACAAATTTTGAGTAAGTAGGTTTAAATTTATTCTAAAATTATTTATTAATTATTTAGAGATTATTTGGAGACAAATTTGTGAAAATAGTTGAATATTATATTGGTATTGGAGAATTTAGGTAGTTAAAATTTGATAACTATATTTTTATTAGATGCAAAAATTAAAGTAAATTTGTTTTATTATTTAAGAGTTATTATATAAATTATTTGGATGAGAATTATGAAAAAAATATTGAGTTTGACGTTAGTTTTAGAATTTTCGGACAGTTAATTATCAATAATTATGTTTTTATGAAATATAAGAATTAAGATAAATTTATTATATTAATTTGAAATTATTATAGAAATTATGTAGACGATATTTATGGAATTTAGGTTATGGGAAGTTAAATTATTGTGGAGAAATTTAATGAAATATGTAATTAAATTAAGTTTATAAAAGAGATTAAATTAAGATAAACTACTGAAGTTTGATAAATGGATTATTGAGGCAAAATATTTGATGATGGCATTCTTAAAAATATTTTAAGGTAATTAGATGTGAAATATTAAATTTTAGTATGGTTATTTATTGGACTTAGTGAATAATTATTTTAATTAGTGGAATATTTTAATAGAAATTAAGATAATTGAATTAATTGGGTATTACTATTAGCGAAGTGGTAGCTATATAGTAAATTAAGTATCGGTAAATGAGTTATTTGCGATTATTATTATCTTTGGTGCATCAATGTTGATGGATTAAATATTAAAATTGAGTTGGAATATTTATTTAATTGCTATAAGTAATTAATTATTTATTTGGAACAAATGATTGAGGTATGCAAAGTTAATTATAAATATTTATTATTGAATTGGAGACCCAGGAGAGGTCAATTGATTGATAGTGTTAGATGTCAAATTATGAGATATTTATTAGAAGTGTTATCATTTTTATTTTATGATATTATATCCAGTTTTAAGGGAGGTTCTGCCGAAATTTTGACAAATTCTTGAAACTTGTTTCAATTAAAGAATCAGAATTTGAATATTATTTTAATAAATCTCGTATGTGGTTCAATTATTTCAGATGTATTCCTTGTTGTCAGTCAGATGAAGCTCCGAAGGAGCCAGCCGATTTGATGGTCGTCAAATTTATGAGTTGATATATTTTAATTTAACTCTGCATTTATGCATCACATGTAAGCATTGTATGAATGAGAATATATATATGTATTTAAACTATCATTATTGCATTAGATTTAGAAGCATGATGTATATTTATGTCATATTATATGATGTTGATGATATGTATGTATGTATGTGGTTGCGATGGAAAATAGGATGATGTGGAATCTAGTTGTACTAATACAGAAAATATTAACAATATAACATGATATGATATGATGATGATGTTATTACAGAGATTGTCTGGTTTGAGTTGATCTCATCATGACCCTTGGATATAGATAAGAGAGTATAAGGATGCCTGATTTGAATTGATCTCACCATGGTCCAATAGTTGGATTTTAAGAGAGCCAAGGGAGGGGTCGGCTCCCCATTTACGATAAACGAAAACATATATGGGATTGGATTCCAAAGATATTTTCCATCATAGATGTTATGTATGTTTATGGATAATTATGTGTAATGTGACACTTCATGTAGAATAATAAATGAACTGTATGTTAAATTAATATATATCAGCCGATTGAGTCTAACGCTCACCCCCTATTCAAATATTTTTTTTCCGGGTTTCGAGTTGAGCTCAAATATTATTATGTAATTAATTCATATTCATTGTATTAAAATCTCCAGAGCTCCACATTGTTATGATAGTGCTAGAATTATGGTCGTAATTTTATCGTTACTCCGTTAAGCATAAGTCTTTAGTTGATGATGTTAAGTGCATGATGTCAGCCCTAAGTGACTAAGTAATGATGTTAAATTATTGAGACTAAGTTTGACAGGCTTACTATGGGTTCTGGAAGCCTTATGTTTTTCTATTTCCTAGTGCCGGTCACGTGCCCAATAGGGTCGGGTTGTGACACAAAACCCTAGTCCTAATCCTACGCTCTCGAATTCTCTTACCAACTCTCTTTCCAAAACCCACTTCACCTCCACTCACTATCTCCTTAAATCCACCTCTACCAACTTCGCCATTTGTTTCCACCACTATCACCGCAGTCATAGTCTCCAAAACCACCAGCATGTGTGACTGCAATTGATGAAGGAGAATGAATGGTGATTGCAAAGGCAAAACCAAGTCGCCGCATGAATGTCTAGTCGACGGTGGCCTCTAGTCGCTTCTCTGAGTGCGCCATTCCCGACCTCTTTAGTTTCTTCATTTGGATATTTTATTTTTTCCTATTTAAAGTTTTATTTGTTGTTGATATTGAACAAATATTGAAGATGTTTAATGAAATTATCCAATTATAATTGAATTTGTGATTTTCTTGTCTAGTTTGAAGAAATATTTGGGTCTCAATGGAGAATAGTGGGTGTCTAGCAGAGCAACAACTACGTCTCAAGGTGGTGGCAATTTGAGAAGCTTTGGAGAAAAAAATTTGATGGTCATCAATGGAGTGAATTTTTTTTGAATCTTTTCAGTGAAATAATGATTTGGAGTTTTTAGTTTTGCCCAACATATCATTTTTTTTATCTGACAAAAAAATATAAAATAATTGACAAAAGAATTAAATAGAGTAAAATACAGAAACATGATCATAAATTTTTTTAAATATAAAAACTCAACTGTATTTTAAGTTAAAACATAAAGATTAAATTATAATTTACTCGTAAAATATTTACCATAGACAAACCCACTAAATATCTGTTCAATGAGGGAAAAAAATACATTATAACCTTTTTTGTTATGGAGTTGCATTATTAGCAATAATTTACCTCATTATTTATGACTTTGTTCTATTAGTAATGGACCACTAATACCAATATTATTTAGTGAAGTGAGGTGGTTAAGTTTCATGTTTGGTGTAATCAATATACTATTATCACATGTTTAAGTGTATGAATTTAAATTTAAAATTTAGATTTCAAATCACATATTTTAAATATATGATTTGAAATTTATAAATTTATTAAGAAATTTAAAATTTTAATTTGAAAAAAAAAATTAGGTTAAAGATAAAAATAATAAATTTGAAATAACTAATTAAAAAAAATATTTGAAACGTTAAATTTTTAAATAATTATATTTAATTAAATATTTAAATCAAATTTAAATATATTAAATCTTAATGATTCAAATAAAAGATTTAACTTAAATTTAAATTTAATGTCTAAATTATTATCATCCAAATAAATTATTAAAGTAAAATGTGAATGCATTAATTTTTAAAAACGGAGCTACGAAAGTAAATGCTTGGATTTATTACCAAGAAATGAAAAGGATTCGATTATCTTTTTTTTGGTGTTAAAAAGGTTTAATCTCTTAATCTTGTTGTTGCTATTATATAAGTTTTGATTGTTGTCACATCCCTCACTTTAAGAGATATGACGGTCCTAGGGTATGGGTAGACATAAAGCCACCTAAATCTGTAGAACCTTACTTAATAATTTTGACAGATTCGACATAGTTTTCTCTGTTTTTTCAACTATTACCCAGGACCAATGTCCTTCTCTTCATTAAATCCCAATAACACAATCTGCAGAATAAATTACACTTCTAAAATTTTCACCCTTATACCCTCAACTTCCAATGCAAATCTTATTTTAGTATATCACTTCAATAAATTCCAAGTCATAAATCACATTATCAATATTAATTATATTCATTAAGTTATCTTAAAATTA
>CANXYC010546160.1:0-10753 GCA_948193065.1 Aleurites moluccanus | reverse complement strand
AAAAAAAAAAAAAAAAAAAAAGATTGGCTTTCACGTTATTTGCAAAAAAAATTTAATAGGACTAAAAATTGTTGAAAATTTAGAAGGTAACCGCTTAAATCTAAAATATAAAAAACGTTTGTCAAACCCCCCCTGTGGGTTTTACCCAACCTCAAATACCCCCCCCCCCCCCCCCCCCCCAAAAAAAAAAAAAAAAAAAAAAGATTGGCTTTCACGTGATTTGCAATCAATATTTAATAGGACTAAATATTGATGAACATGTAGAAGGTACACGCTGAAATCTCTAATATCAAGAGAGAAGCCTAGTCAGGCAAATGGAGGGAAGCAGAGCAATAGAAGCTATACTCAAACTAAACCATGCACCTTCAAACAATATACAGCAAGCCGCCTCCTAGTTTCTGCATTCCCATTCTGAAGATCAGATATTATTGAATGGTGGACGTCCTCTTTCTACACAAGATAAATGGTGTGTCAGCAACATCAATACCAAACACTAATTTTACATAACAAAATTAAAGAAGGAAAAGATTAAATTGAAAATGCCAGAGAGAAATAATACATGCAAGTTCAGACCCAAAAAGAGCCTAAAAATGTTAAGGTGCAACAGAAAACTTAGAGCAAATCATTTGTTTCCCATTGCAATCAATGTGTTCATTGGCAGTCTTATAAACAAGCAGTTATGATTAAAACTCACAGGGGCAGCACAAAAGTAAATAGCAAATGGAAAAGGTCACAACTCATAGGAAGGAAAATTAACTAATATTTTATTCTGGCTGAAAGTATTCCTGGATGATTTATTTTTAACAAATTAAGACATGGAATCCTATCATATACATTCTGAACCAACAAGAAAAAGGTCAATTGATCTACCTCAAAAAATATCTTACCTGCTCAGAGAGAAAGTGTGCTGAGACAGAATTTAAGGAGTAAGAACTTAATTTATAATCTCGTTGCATTGCCTGCAATTAAAAGAAAAAGGCATAACTATATGAACTTTTTATCTCATAAAACCAAATACATGATCATGGAAACTGGAAGCAAAGATAACTTGCACAAACCTGAAGCAAATCAAATTGAACTCTCCCTTCCAGTGTCACTTCTTTACTTTCCCTTGTTCCGTACTGTCTGCACACCAAAAAGATTAATGGGATAATCTTTCAATTTGAAAAATACTAAAAGTAGGACCAAAAAAGTAGGCCAAAAGGAAAAGTCATTTATCAAAAGATATTCGATTGTTATTGATATTATCATCTATCAAGCACCAAACTGCATGAAAACCACAGGTTTTTTAACACATCATAAGGCCAAACGTTTGAACTATAAATCTCAGGAAAGAACACTATATATACATACTTAATTAATCTAACTCTCAAGTTAAGGGTGACCCAGACAGTTGAATTCAAATTGCAATTTAATGTTAATATTAATACTACTGTTTTGCAATTAAACAGGTTTTCAATTGAAATTTAGAAAAACAAAACAAGAAATAGTAACTTATTTTTGGGTTTAGATCAGAGAAATATATCTGCAAAACTCATATTCCATGAATTCTTAGAAACAAAAAAGACAGCAACTGTTCTTATCATGGAAAGTAATGACCAGTTCATAAAAAAAAATTTAAGCTAAGACAGGAAGCAAAAGTATAGTATGCGTGTAGAGATGGTGATACACAGGTAGGGGCTTCATCAGTGAATAGGTGCAGGTAAGGAAGCTAGTACATGAGAGTAGGATATGTTGAGGGACATGGAATATGAAGGATATGTTTAGAGACATGGAATATGAGATGCTAACAGGATACTTGATAAAAATAGTGGATATCGCAATACAAGATTTTGTAAGCACACAGGGAGCCAAAAATGGATGGAAGAGAAAAGTGCTGACATTAGGAACACAAGCCATAAACTTTGGTGGACAGGAATGACAGGAAAAAAAGAATAAAATGAAGATTATCATAGACGAGTTTGAAAGATAAAGTAGTTTGGAAGAAGAAAATGGAAGACAAGATAATCTTGATCAAGCTAGTTTTTCAGAGAAGAAACTATTAATGTGTCCAGTGCTTGGTAAAATAAAATGGGAAGAATATGGATATGCTCATTAAAGATATCTAAAGGCCTTTATTGAAATAAGAGGAAAAAGGCTAATTAGGCATGTGGGTTGAACAATGAAGGATTTGAGAGGGTGGGTATGTTTTAGGATAGAAATAGAAAGGAAAACTATTCTCATATTTTCTTTGAGGCTTCAGCTCATGATCAACTCATACCAAACATCTACTTTGTAAATGAGGATATCTCATTAAGATACTTTGAAAAGCAAGATAATTGTCCAATGAAGCCTTTAAACAAGATGTCAGAACTTGTTCTGCACCCTCAATTTCTGTTCGCCCTATTGTTTTGCCATGCATGCTTCAGCACCTTGCTATAAGTTGGCAAGATTTTCCTTATATTATATGTTTGATGAAACATGGGAGTGGGGCCTAACACACATGCTAATCCAATTGTGTCACCTGCTAGTAAGGCCTAGCACACATCACAGGGGTGCTAGAGTTGAAGATCCCCAGAAGTATAAACATAAAAGAGTTAATGGCTGATTATTTTTAAGCAGTTTCTCACTCAATAGCTTAAACTTTTGGGTAGGCACAAATGTCCTAACAAAAGTCTTAAATAAGAATTGCAAGGTTTATAGTAGAGGAAGTGCTCATTTTCAAATATAAGTTGGCGATTCTTAACATGAGTTTAAGAGATGGAAAGAAATAATGAGACTAGAGCAAGGACCTTACAGAGAATTTATAAAATTTTAGTGCATATGCAAATGACCACAAACAAGGCAAAGGAATTGTTGGAATGCTCAAAGGGTACACTGCAAAGCCTTGCTTGAGATTTGGCATCCCTTGGTCCTCCCTTTTCCAGATACAGTGAATGGTCCTAGAAATTTCTGAACATTTACATTTTAATCCTTGCATTAACCAAATGTTAAATACCAAATAGAATAACTTTAACCCCTGAATTTTTAAATGAGACAATAATGTAGCAGTTATAGTTTCATAATCATCTTACTTTATTAGAATTATATAATACAAACTATTACTATTATGAAAAAAACTAAAAACTAAACAACTGTTCCATTTAAAAACAGTCAGAATATGAACTGGCAGATCTAAAAATTCAGACCATATAATACAAGTCAAAAAGGGGAAGACCTAAATGTATATTATGATGAATACAAGCGGGTGTGAGGGAAGAGGCGGGGGCAGGTCATAATTTTTTCTGTCTTGTTTAACATATAAAGGTTATATGCCATAAGACTTCAGTAATGGAGGAGACTAAGGAAGTTAATTTGATAAACTCTTGAATGACAGCCACATGGAAAGTTAAGAGATTCTAATAAATAAGTTTAGAAGTGCATCAAAAAGAAGGGGACATGTGGTGAAATAGACTGCTTGATAAAATTCTAAATTGGAAGCCGAAGGTTTGGAGAATAATCATTCAAAATAATTTTATGGTCATAGGAATGTAATAACATTTCAGCAATTCTGTGTTCTTTTGAAATTATACCTTATTATGGGAAAATATAGCATGAACAAAAGATTCTTCCTTCCATATATGCAAATATCATTAATAAAGCATTTCACTTTTAAAATGTTATGCTACATGTACTAAAATGATAGATATTATGGGTATTACATAAACATAATTTAACAATATTATTGATAAATGTGCTAAAGTGATGATGGATGAAAACCTCAGGTGCAGAATGATAAGAAAAAACAAAAAAATTAAAATTTAAGAAAAAAAAAGTCACAGCTCCTTAACTGAAAAGTACTAAAACCAAAAAATATGTTTCTGAATATATAATATGTTCCGGTAATATAGCAAGACCTTGACGAAAAAGTCGTATCTTTGACCCGGACCCTGCTATTCCTGATGCGACCCAATAAAGAAAATTCTGATATTCCTAAAGTTTCAGCTCTCTGTAAACCAAGAAAAATAGCATATCAGATTTACTCAATCATAAATGTAATAGCAAGTACAAAAATTACCATTTCTAATTGGAAAATGATAACTTAAAAAAATCTTGCCTATAAAACAAATACCCCTCAAGAAAAAGCTAGAAAACAAAACCATCAGCTATGAAAATGCACAGAGAGCATAAAGGAAAGTCCTAATTACCTGGATGAGATATGGCAAGTCAAATTTGCAGATATTATATCCAATTATGATATCTGGGTCCACTTCACGGATAAAATCCTGCAAGAAAAACCTACTTAATATACCATAATGCAGTAATATCCTCTTGCTAAATGAAGGAGCAGGCCTGATTGTAAAATTAATACAAGAACTAATCACCTGATACTAATACAATTAAGCCAAAGCTTATATTTTTATTGTGTCATTCAATTTAAAACTGCATCTATACAGAAGTGATCTTTAATGCAATAATTGGCCAAGTGTTTGATAAATGGAGTTGCCATTGTAGAATAAAGAAAAAAGAGGGGTGGGGGTGATATTTAGCCAAAACCACTTTATCTGTTAAACCAAACTGTAAACTGTCACTTTGTTTAGTTTGAGTTCTCTATTGAAAGATTGTCTAATTTTTGTTTGAGAAATTCATAAAGTATTTGTATCTGCTATTTGACATCATCCAAAATCTCTCAAACAGCCATACCAGATTGCACACCTCTAGGTAAAATTGTTTTAGCATGACCATTGATTGGAGAAACAAACATACTAAAAAAGTATATAAAATTGACCATACTTGCACTTACAAGTAGTCAAATAATAAATATGCCTCAAAACTGTAACAGCCTTTTGTAGAGTATTAAAGTCTATAGACCCATACATAAGTGGACTTATAAATGGACAAGTGTTGGAACTCGCTTGCACAAAACCAATTGGCTTATGCTAAGTCCAACATCCACTCATTTATAAGTCTTTTATTTATTTTATCATTATTCGATGTGGGATATTTTTCCCAACACACCCCCTCAAGTACAACCGGGATTTTGGCCCATGGCCTAACATCAACAAGCCGGTTGACACTTGTTCACAAATGGACCGGCTGACATCTCTTTTTCAGATTCAGTCCGGACTGGCATTATCATCAGTCCAACAACAGGGACTCGAACATGTATACCAGGAGCATGAAGCACTGATACCATATTAAAGTCTATGGGCCCATACATAAGTAGACTTATAAATGAGCAAGTGTTGGAACTCACTTGCACAAAACTAATTGGTTTGTGCTAAGTCCAACATTCACTCATTTATAAGTTTTTTATTTATTTTATCATTATTCGATGTGGGATATTTTTCCCAACATAGAGCAAATAAGAAACTATAAACAAAGAGAACTTGATACCCTCCAAGCCAGAAGGACGTCTTTCTCTGTTTCAAATGACATCACATCCACACCAACTATTGGAGAGCATGAGTTTAAGGTCATGACATTACGAATAAATGGTTGGTCCTCTCCCTGCAAAGTAACTAGATTGGCCACCTATAATGAAATGAACAATTTTATTTCAGCAGCAGTACAAAAATATATAATCCACCAAACAGATTGCTTGACTGAAATAAATAAGAATCAAAAGCTGGAGCACACCTGAATAACAGGATCATGTGTAGGCTCAGGAAAATGACCTTTTCGACCAGCACACTCAATATCAAAACTCAAAATGCGAAATGGAGCCATTTTTGAGAATTCCCCTTCTGGGGCATGGCTGATCAATTCTGAATACCTGGGAACATTAGTTAAAGAAGGAATTTATCTTTAAAAGAACTTATAATGGAAGAGGAATTCAAACATTCTCCAAAGGAAAAAGTGATCCTCCACTCATAAGGATACAAGCAATCCAACTCCAGTTGGCAATAGGACAGGTTCTTTGATGTCTTCTTATATTTTCCAGCAGGCACTTCAATCCAATTTCCACCAACAACATTGCAATCAATCATGAAGCGGAGGGCAAAGAGGACATTGCTTTCGTATGTCATGAAGCTCTTCATACCAAGGCCATCAATGTGTATGCCTTTGTCAAGAATACCTGAAAATAATTGGGAAATGTTAAAAGACAGAATTAAACAAAACCATAAAAAATCAATTATGCTGGAAGCAACTTTAAATGTAGATTAAACATCTATTCCAAAAATCAAGATATTTACCACGACAGTTGGCCACCATTGTTGGTAATGCAACTACAATCTTCAAAAAAGGATGCGAAGGCTGTTGCTGGTAATACATAATGCTCCTTTTCTGCACCATTTCTATTCGCCTGACAAATTTGGGAACTTTACTGTTCCGATTCATCTCTCTCATCCTCCCCTTAAACACCAAGGATAAAAATGCTCAATTGAGACGACTATAGTGGTTCAATTTATTAAAAATATATTTGAGCACATTTATTTATATTTATATCTGCAATGGTAATTATATAGGCGGCACAAATGGTAAAAACAAATACCTCAAGACCTTGTTGAAAACAGGAGATGTCATCAGGACCCATTCCAGGAGGGCAACTGATATAAAAATATGGCTCGAATCCATGTACATTGCAGCAAACACTATGTCCTAACCCAAAAAAAAAAAAAAGAAACAATATACATCCATTTAATATATTCATATTAGATAAAATTATAAAACTTTCTAACTATATGATTATTGTTGATGATGCTGCACAGTTAGATCGAGCTCCAAGTGAGAAGCCATATCTATAGCTATAAGTTTACATGGGTGCATTCATTACCGACAAATTCAGGAAATACTTATCATTAAAATTTTTGAAATAAAATTTTGGGACAACATGAAATCAGAACCTACATTCTAACAAACCCACAAACAGTTTTGGTAATGCTTTTATGCGCATAAAAAATACAACCCAAATTCAATAAATTGAACAAAAAAGAAAATCTAACTTGACATTTTCTTCTTTTTTTAATTAATTTATATATAAGAGAAAAAAAAGACCTAACCTTCCCTTGTGACACCGAAAATTCTGATAATGGCTGCAAGCCCTGACCTATCAGGCAACAGCTCCTTGTGACTGTCTCCAATTACATAATCAATCTCCAATTGCTGAAATACTGAACAACAAAAGCAAAATCCAAAACAAAACAGTAATTTAGAACAAGCAGCCTCATAATTGAGAAAGACAGACTGAAGTAACTCACAGATGCTCTGAGATTGAGACAAGTATGATTGAGAGAGAGCCGGGCGAGCCCACTTGGAGAGACGAGAAGCGAGGGCCTGACGCTCTTCGAGGTCACGGAGAATGAGATACTCCTCGTCTTCAGAAATGAGGGTTTCGTCAAGGAAGACATCCACGTCCATGAATTCTTCATCTACAGTAGGTGTAGTGACTTGTTGCTTCGCCGCTGGTGGAGGTTGCGGCGGTTGTGATGTCGGCGGTGGCCGCTTTCTAGTATTGGCGTTTCGGTTCATGGCTGTCGTTTTCGCAGGGATGCAGAGAAAGCGAGGGAAAATAGAAAGAGAAGAAAGCGAGGGAAGTATAGAAAGGCGAAAAAACGGAGGGTGAAAAAATGGGCTGGGCTTGATGGTTGGGCTAAAAGTCAATCCAGCCCATCCATTGTCAAATAAATTACACCTATATATATATTTTAGAGGAATTTATACCATTTACGGACTCTTTTTTTTTTCTTCATTTTTAATCTTTTAATTTTAAAAAAGATGTTGTTTTGCTTTTTTATATCATTTTTATTGTTTCCTTGCTTTTTTCCAGATTTCTCCCTTGTTTTGAGTGTTTTTCTTTTTCTTTTTTATTTTTAGTTTGTTTTTATTTTTTCTTTGATTCCGATCATATTTTGAAGTTCCATGCAGTTATTTAAGAGTTTTTTTGCTTTCTTAGTAACTTTTCTTTTTTGACCTTTGTTTTCAAATAGTTTTTTCATTTTTCTCGTTTTTTCTTATTTCTATGTGATTTTCAGTTTATTTTCACTCTTTTCTTTGATTTGGGACATAATTTTATTGTGCTTTTAGCTATTTGAGGTTTTTTTTGCAACTTCTTCATTTGATATATTGGTTAAAATTCATTATGGGTCTTCTCCTTTACCAAAATCTACTTTTGAAATTTTAAGAAATTTAAATGTTTCAATTGAACAGAAGGCAATTTTTGGTGATGGTAGTGAAATGGGTAGGAAATTTATTTTAAGAAGTTCAAAGAAATTGTCTGGCAAATGAGTTAGGTTAGATATAGAGAAATTAGGTAAAAAATCTTCAAGAAAATGAATTCTCCTTGTTCTCCTTCTATTAATATTGAAAAGAGTTTGGAGGAAAGTTGTATTGATGAACCACAGAAAATGTTGGTTTTAAAATATTTTTTGTTATTAATTTTTAGTATTTTTGGATATATTTTTTTATTATTTTTGGTGCTCTTTGTATATTTATGTGTTATTG
This sequence comes from Aleurites moluccanus, assembly GCA_948193065.1. Lineage (NCBI taxonomy): Eukaryota > Viridiplantae > Streptophyta > Magnoliopsida > Malpighiales > Euphorbiaceae > Aleurites > Aleurites moluccanus. The sequence continues at coordinate 2,350 of CANXYC010546160.1, read as the reverse complement.
CAAGAAATATTGAAAGATTATTATGATTTTTTTTTTTAATTTTTTTTATGTAAATACACATAACATTATTGAACAAGTGTTCTTATATTTAACACTTTGTTTTTTTTGTTTTATTTTTAGAATTATTATTTTAGTTTTATTTCTGAATTAATTTTATTGATGTACATCTTATTATTTTTTGTTATTTATTTGTTATTTTGGTTTTTATTATGTTATTTTTGTATTTATACTATTTATAAAATGAAAGTTTTGTATTATTGTAAATTCTGTTTTGTATTTAGTTGCTTTGTATTTTTTTTTTGTTGGTACATATTCTTTTTTTTTTTTTTTTTTGTATTTTTTTTAGAATTGACAATATAGTATTAAGCCGGATGGTTACTTACAGCAAAAATTAGAAATCATATTGGTCAAGAATAATTAGTAATCTTAAAAGCAAGTTTATTTTTACTCTCAATTTGGTTTGGTTTGAAATAATTATTTTAGTTATTTTTTTTAATATGCCAGATGTTATCCCATTATCACAACCCTCCTAAAAGGGTGAATAAGAATTTTAAAATTATAATATATTTTTTCAATCCATATGTTCTATCAATGACAAATAATAATAAATAACAATTAAATTAAGAGATAAAGATGTTGATAGAGATAGCTCAACAAATTTATAGTGATTCGAAGTCCAACCGCCTCTTTTATGTTTGTTTCTCTCAAAATCCAATCAATTTGAGATTCCACTCACTATGATCAACAACCTAATTCTTCACAACTTTAGTTTTATCGAGATTTCGTCCTTTACAGTAGTTTTGATGGGATTTCATCCAACTCTTAGTTTTAAGCAAAGATTAGAGATATTTTTAGTCTTTCTAGACTAATTTCAAGCTATTTAAAAAGATATGAAATGAATTACAAATAGCAAAGATTAGATTGAATATAAAAAAATAAAGTTTAAGAGCAAAGTGTTTAATAAAATTCAATAACACAGTAAAAGAATAATGAAGCTTTTGTTTTCACTTGAAATAGCTTAGCAAGAGGTTTTTTCTTTTCAAATCTTCATGTATTTATAGACTTCACCATTTGATTTTTAAAAGTGACTGTTCAAACTCAAAATCTGGCTTTTGATTGCTTTGAAAATTGATTCCAACAGTTATAAATTTTAGCAAATCTATTTGATGTAACAGTACAATAACCAATAACGATCATTATGCATTGCTAATAATCATTATACCTTTAGTGTAACGAGTTTGACGAGGCTGTAATGGGCTTGATAATTTTAAGTCTCTAAACTATAACGGTCGTTATAACCTGTAATGGGCTTGACATTTGCTATTGTTTGAATTATGAAAATTGAGTCCTTTGAGCATAACGCTCATTGTGAATCTATAACGGGCATTATGGATCTTGTAACAGTCATTCTTCCTTACAACGTTTGAACCTTGCCTCATTATGAAATATAGTTTTTTAAACCTTGAATGTAATAATCCCAATTGAAAATTTAAAACGATTAAAGATAGTTACAAGAAACGAGCGTTGGTAGTTAATTTTTTCATAGATTTTAGAAGGTGCATTGCTTAAAATTAATTATGGTTAACCTAAGTTGGGTATATTAAATGGACGCTAAAAGTGCATTCTTGAATGGCTATATTGAAGAAGAAGTCTATGTTGCTCAACCCCCTGGTTTTGAATATTTTGATTTTCCAAATCATGTTTTCAAACTTTAAAAAACTCTTTATGGTCTAAAACAAGCTCCTAGAGCTTGGTATGATAGACTTAGTTCTTTTTTGATTAAAAATGGTTTTTCAAAAGGAAGAGTTGATACAACACTCTCTATTAAAAAGGACAAGAAAAATTTATTAATTGTTCAAATTTATGTGGATGACATAATATTTGGTGCTACTAACAAATCTTTATGCAAAGAATTTTCTAAGTGCATGCAAGAAGAATTTGAAATGAGCATGATGGGAGAATTGAAGTATTTCCTTGGACTTCAAATTAAGCAAGAAGAAGAAGGAATCTTCATCAACCAATCTAAATGTCTTCTTAAAAGATTTGGCATGGAAGGAGCAAAGTCAAGTCGAACTCCAATCAGCTCTTCTATTAAACTTGACAAAGATGATCTTGGCAAACCTATTGAAGAGAAGAAAAATAGAGGTATGATTGGAAGTTTGCTCTATTTAACTGCTAGTAGACCTGATATTATGTTTGTTGTATGTCTATGTGCTAGATTTCAATCTTGTCCTAAAGAGTCACACTTGCATGCTGTAAAAAAGATTTTTAAATACTTAATTGGCACTCAACACTTAGGCTTATGGTATCCTAGAGGCATGGACTTTAATCTTGTTGGTTATTCGGATGC
>CANXYC010545958.1:0-25032 GCA_948193065.1 Aleurites moluccanus | reverse complement strand
TATATATATATATATATATCTATCCAATTTTTAAGTTTTGAATAGCTTTGATTTTAATAATAAATATCATAATATTAATTTTATTTTTAAAAAATTAAACTATTTAATAAATTTAATTATTTTTATTAATTTATTTTGAGTTATCTGATCGGATTATATGTAGGTTATAAATTGGATCATTGAGTCGAGTCATTGGATTTGATGAATTAACCTCCAAATTCGGATCATTCAGATTCGAATTATTTAAATTGGATTATTTTTAGATAAATACTATTTAAACAGATTAGGATCAAATTAAAGTCGAGCAGATCCAAATCAAATCATCGGATCGGATCAGGATTTGCCCCTTCTAGCCATAAGCAATGGCTTTCTCCTCCCCATTTCATTGCGGAGGGTTTGTTTCTTGATTATGCATAAGTATTAATATTGCTTTTTGTTTCAAAAAAAAAAAAAAGTAAAACATTGTTAATAATTTTTTAATTAATAAAATTATTTTTGTGATTAGTTTCATAACTTAATTATTATTTTTTTTTGGCAAACCATAACTTAATTTTTAATCCTTCTATTAATTAAAATTAATAAACCAAAATAAAATATTAAAATTAGAAATTCAATGTTTCACGTATTTTTATTTTTTATTACTATTTTATTCTTTTCCATATTTATTTTTCTTTTTTCTTTTTTTTTTTATAACATTAATAATCTTTTACACATAATATTTGTCATTTTAAAAAGAAAATAATTTAATTACTATTAAACAATTATTAATAATTTCCCTAAAAAAACAATTATTAATAATTTTTTTTTCTCTTTTACTAATAATTACTGCTTGAGAATAACGCTGCCGTAGACAAAAGTAATGATTTTTCATTATAATTATAAATAAATATAACGGTAGGGTAAAAGAGCAGCAAAGAAATGCAAGCAGCTATACTGTCAGTGTCACAGTCATCAGTTTCCAGAATTTTCTCTACAACAACTCTGTTTCGGGCACTCTCTCCTTCTCTCTGCGTTCCGCGCTTTCAAGTTCGTGCAATGGCTGATTCTACTTCTTCTCCTTTCAAGAAAATCCAAATTCAGAGAGACGATACTGTAAGTTTTTTTTTCTTTTTCTTTTTTTGTGTGATTTTGGTTTAAGGGTTTCTGTTATTTGAGTTGAATATTGGAAGCCAGTGTGGGAATTGGTTTTACTTTAATTTTATGAATTCTGATCAAAATTGCAGAATTTGATTTTCTTTATTAATTGTTTAGTAGTTCTTGGCTTTTCAATTCTGAAATTATCCTTTTTGTAAATTTATAGAGATTTTTTTTTGGATTATGGGATTTGTAATTATCTAAAGATTTAACACTTAGATCATTTTGTGGGTTCTTTTCTTTTTCTTTTCATGAATATATTGGATCAGACATTTGATGCATATGTGGTGGGAAAAGAAGATTCTCCTGGGATTGTTGTGCTTCAAGAATGGTGGGGTGTGGATTATGAGATCAAGAACCATGCTGTGAAAATCTCCCAATTGGAGCCTGGATTTAAGGCACTAATCCCTGAGTAAGCAACAAAACATCTGTGACTTTGTACTTCATTTCAATGACACAATATTGTGTTCATTGTATTTTTGTTGCATCTCTTCTTGTTTCAGTTTGTATCGGGGAAAAGTAGGCCTGGATGTTGCTGAAGCTCAACATTTGATGGAAGGTCTTGACTGGCAAGGCGCTGTTAAGGATATCAGTGCTTCGGTTAAATGGCTTAAGGCTAATGGTTCAAAGAAGGTTTGGCACATCTAGTTCTTTTAAATTAGAACCATCAACTCTTGAATCCTTTTTTTGTCAATTGCCTGACCATGATCATTAGATATCTACTGTTTTTTTTTTGTTCTATTCTTGTAGTGTATCTAACATCTGTATCACCACGCAATGGTTTTTAAAGGAACCTAATAGGGGCCGTTTTCAACTTATGAACTTTAAACTTGAATTTTTCTGTAACATTCAGTATGGATTAACCATCTCGGACTTTATGCTCCAGTCAATTACGTAGTGCAAGTGAGACTTGATATCATATTGAGTTTTTAACATAGATTTAGGAAAACCAACCTTAAAAACTAGTTTATAAAGGTTGAGGAGTTCCATTTCTATATTAATAACTTAATATGCTTGGATTTAATTAATATGGGACATTTTATCATATTGACATTTTTTCATATAATATTCTTAATAACTCACTCAAGTAGCAACTAAGCGAAAATAATTTTTGATAAGTCCAATTAACACTTATAAATTTATGATATGGATCAGGTCACGATAGAATTTAAAATCTGAGTAACACCAATTTCAATTTTTGATAAGTTCAGTTGACACGAGAGAGAATTTATAGTTTGAGAAACATTCATATCAGACAAAAAAATTGAAAATTCGAGAATAATCCATACCAGACGAAAAAATAAATTTTGACATCCAAGGATAAACTCCATATTGGGCCAAAAAAGAGAATTGAACCCAATATGATTTATGTATAATGGGTAGTGGTACAAAAATCAATTAAATTATAATGTCATATTAAGTTTTTTATTTAGATTTGGGAGAACCAACCTTAAAAGGTAATTTATTAAGGATGGGGAGTTCATTTATTATTAATCACTTTATATATTTGTATTTAACCAATGTGGGGCATTTTCTCATATAATATTCTTAACAATGTGACTTGAATCTTGCTTTGAATTTTAAAATTATGTACATATTATGACTGAGTGGTTCTGACCTCAAAATTGCTAGAGCACCCTTTTGGCATGGGGATATTCTTTAGATTATTGAAGGAAGAGAAAAGGAGGTTTTTCCCCTCAAAAGAGGGAAGAAGTGATTATCTGGTGGCATTTTTTGAAATATAATTTTGCTTTCTCCTATTGTAATGAGCTTAAGTTCTCAAGATGTGAAGCTTCTTCAAAATCTGATGACAATTTGTGTAATTATTTCTTGAAGCTTTCTACTTCATAATGCTGAGGTTTGAGAGAGGTTAATTGTTTTAGCGAGTTCATAAAATTGAAGTAATGTTTTTCCAAGTAATCTGGTGGTTAACTGCAACAGGTAGGAGTAACTGGATATTGCATGGGAGGTGCTCTTTCAATTGCAAGTTCTGTTTTGGTCCCTGAGGTTGATGCTGTTGTTGCATTTTATGGCGTTCCTTCATCAGAGCTTGCAGACCCTGCACAGGCTAAGGCACCTATTCAGGCTCATTTTGGAGAGCTTGATAACTTTGTTGGTTTTTCAGATGTTACGGTATGCCATCTTCTTTTGTTTTTTTAATTTATCCATTCTTAACCTTTACTGGTTACTGGTTATTATTGTTTTTTTATTAAAATTTTCCTTGTCTCTGTGGGAGTTGTCCAGCAGCAATATTGCAAAGCACCTGCTCTTTAATTTTGATTGCATGTCCATGTTGTGTCATGTTGAAAGGCATTTCTACGTCTTGTTGTAGTCTTGTAGATGTCTTCCACGTCTGTATCTGTACCTTACAGACCGCAATATTTTTTATTTCCTTTTGAAATACATAATTTTTCAGCTTAAATTGCTTTAGAAAATGAGTTTCAGGATCTAGGTATTATGGTAATGGTGTCCTTAAGATTTAGCGGATGAATATGGATATTATTCCTGAATGATTTTTTGCCATTGATCTTCATTCTTCAAGCTCAGTCAAGGAAAATCTTTTTAAGTAATGAAAGTTTGTGCGTGATTCCCCTCAAGTCTTAACCGTCATAAAATCTCATCTGAACATAAACTGACGCTATTGCTCTGCGGGTTCAGCATCCTTTGTTCCTTCCAGTTTTTTTTTTGGGGGCTTTATCATTTTGTTCATGTCAGTTCAGTTGGTCCACTGCAATATGATGCCTTTCACCCAACCTGAGGCAGTTAAGGCTAGTTACATGTTTGCAGAGGAAGGAATTCCATGATGAGGGAATTTAGGTCCTTTCAGTTTGAAGCATTATTACTTGTGTCGATCATATATGATATTAGTATCAGCAACCAGTTTTTAAATTCTAATTATAGAAGATCTCAAAGCACTGGCTCTATGTCGCTCTATTTTTCCTTAATAAAGTTCCATGTATATGCAGTTCATACTTCATAGTGCTGCCTAAAGATGATAGACAGTTATGTAGTATTTAGGTTCATAAGATTCCTTATCTTATAGTGTTTGACATAGCCTATGTCAATCATGATAATAATCTTGATTAAATGTCTCTGTTTTCCCTTTTCTGTGATCATTTTGGGTCTTTTTGCGCCTTGGAAGATTGGAAAATGGAGTGTTAACAGAACAAATAAATGTTGAGCTAGTTGAATCATTAACTAAACAATGTTATCTTACATCTTTCCTTGTGTTGTCTGGGAGCAAATCAAAGGTGTGCTTGTATATGTGCTCAATGTGGAGATGAACACAAGCACACCTCTTTACTGGTTGATGTATGTCTCATATCAATGTTAGAGATACGAAAGTCCTGCTTGTCTTAATGCCCCAAGAAAGAAAAAATAAATTTACTAATGCTGCCATTGAATTTTAATTTTTCAGGCTGCCAAGGCCTTGGAGGGTAAGCTGAAAGCATCAGGAATTCCCTATGAGGTACACATTTATCCAGGCAGTGGACATGCTTTCATGAACAGATCTGAAGAAGGCATTAAGAGGACGAAGGGTATGGGAATTACTGATGAGGATGAAACTGCTGTTCCGCTGGCATGGTCTCGCTTCAGTTCATGGATGGGCCGCTATTTAGTTTGAACATTAAATATCTTGGCTGCTTGCTGGCCAGCTCGAGTGGTGGCATCTAATATTACCTATGATGGAAGGCCTAAGTATTTTACCCAAATGTGTTTCACACTTTTGGAGGACTTGTGATGTTTATAAACTGAGTTGCTTTGCTTGCAATAGCTGGCTATGTGGTTTTTTATCTTTGCCTTTTCCTGTGGGCTTCTGTATTGCCATTTGATATGGCGTATGGTTTGTCATCCAAGATTCCTATATGATTTGTTCCTATGCTGGGTTTAATAAAAGGCAGTATTGGTGGCTGGTGAGTTTAGTATATAAGTTGATTTTGAGGCCCAATAGCACAGAAGATGAAGTGGAAAACTGAGGTCCACAAAAGGGCATGATTAAAGAATCAAGATAAAATAAATAAATGAATAAATACAGATTTTGGAGCCGTATAGTTGCTTGATTGCACTATGAATTAGGGGTGTGCACCGTTTAGTTTGAAAATTTGAAAATTTTTAAATTGAATCGAAATTTCAGAGATTTAAAAATAAAATTTCTAGTTTCGAATCGAATGGAGAAAATATATATATCAAATTATTTTGAAAATTCAGAATGATATGTTTTGGAGATTCGATTATAATTTAGAGATTTTTTTATTCAGTTTGAATATTTAGATATTTTAGTTTGATTTAATTTAAAATTTTGAAAATTTGGTTCGAAAATTGGAGGATTTGAATATAATTATATAATATATAAAAATAATAATAACAAATTTATAATTATATAAATAAAAATATATATATAAGTAATAGTATATAAATCATATATTATAAATTTATAATTATATAAATATAAAAATATGTGTATATTATAAATTTATAATTATATAAATATATATAAATTAGTTAATTAATTTGGAAATTCGGTTCAATTTAGGTATAATTTAGTTTGGTTTTTGGTATCGATATCAAAACATTTTCGATATCATTTCGTTATATTAATTTGATTTCGATTCGATTATTTTTTTTATATTATAAATTTTATTTTTTAAATATTTTTTCAATTCAAAAATTCGAGTCGGTTCGAGATTTTCGAGTCTTGTGTGTAGTCTTACTATGAATAATGGATGTTAAAAGCTTTTATTTTATTATTTGTTTTGAGCAAATGAATATTTAAGATTGTTCTTAGCTATCTGAGGTGAAAATAAGTAAGGTTTGATGAACAAAATTCTTCAAATCTAATTGGAAAGGTTTTGCTTGCAGAATTGAATTGAATGGAAATAATAGTTGAGCTCCACAGTAAAGAATAAACTTTATCAGACGATCTGTTTTGATACACAGGAATATTTTTTATCTTGCGAGCGTCATGTTTATTATTGGGATTTTTTCAAAAATATCTAAAAAAATAAAATTTATTTCAATTTTACTGTTAGAATTTTTTTTTTTAAATATAACATACTAAAAATATTTTTTCAAAAATACTATATATTTAAAAATATTTTTTTAAAAATATGACATATATCAAATATATATTAAACATATATCAAAAATATATTACATATATACCAAACATATATCAAAAAATAATAATAATAAAAAAATAACCGTAAAATTGAAAAAAAAAATATATTTATATAATATTCCCTTTATTATTAGAAGATTAAGATAATTTGGTCAAATGAAATAAAGATTTAAGAAGTTATTACAGTCTGAGATTAAGAAAGTGTCATGTTAATATTAAATTTTTACATCAAATTATGAGATAAGGAAAAATTCTTACATATACTGGATGTACGAATTTATCTCATATATTTAATTAATAAGAAATAAGATATTTTAATTAATATAATTTTTTTTATTTTTTTTTAATAAAAAAATACTAATATTCTTTTTTACTTTATATATTCTTCTCTCATTGTATTAATATATATATACATGTAGATAACAATTTTTTATGAAATGTGTGATTATATTGCTTAGATTTTGCAATATGAAATAAATATTCAATTACAATGATAAGAGAGGATTTAACTTTCAAAATGTAAAGTTTGTATAGTATAATTTTATTAAAATTAGTCACAAATTAAATTTTAAATTAAAATTTTCTTTTGAATATGTAGAAGTTGATCTAATTATAGATAATATTTTAATATTAAGTTGTGAAGCGAAGTAGGTTTTTCCAAATAAACGGTGGGAATGGAGCCAAATAGTTTGATTAGAATAACTTTGACGAACAGGTTTGCTTCTTATTTGGACATAAGAATTCCATGTAGACTAATAATTTGTCACTCACTGATTAACTCAACTAGTAAATGAAAACATTAAATGAAATAGGAAATTCAAAGTTAACTATTTTTTTAATAAAATTTATTGGCTTTGATGGATAGCAAACTTGAAAGGACAATTTTGTTTTTTGAATTAAAGACAAGATGAACATTCTTTTCTGCACAAGTTAATTTTCTTTGAAATTTTCAGGTTAAGATATTGAGAAATTTCTCAAGAAAATTTAAATCTTTCATTTTCAATTGAATGTTTGAAGAATACAAAATGGGTTAATGATTTATTTTAAAGTATATCATAAACCTTGTTTAGTTGTTTTAGTCTTGTTCTTTCTTTTGATTATCCCATCCCATTGAAATTAAGTGTTTGTTTGTTTTGTGGGAAATATCCTAAAAATTCTTCAAAAATAGGTTTGTCATAAAGAAACGAAATCCAAGGAGAAGTTACATTTCAGAAAAAAAAAAAATTAAAAAAGGAAGTTAGAATTTCCCTTTGACCACTTAATGTTCTTAATCAATGTTTTCCAATGCGATCCGTAAGTTAGAATTTCCCTTTGACCACTTAATGTTCTTAATCAATATTTTTTAATACGATCCGTACATCAAATCGATAGAGATAAAAGGTTAAAGTTTAGAGATTTAATTGGTGTTGAAGTGAAATTAATAAAAATTTGTTAAATTAATATTATATAATATAAAAATATAATTTTTATAAGAAATTTAATAAAATAATATAAAATAAATTTAAATACAATAAATTTTTAATAAATAATATAAAAATAATTTTAGAATTTAAAATAATAATATAATAAATAGATAATAAGAAATTTAATATAATAAATTTTTGTGTAAATAAAAATAAAAATAAATTATTTTTTTAGTGCTAAAGAGTTTAAATTTATTTTGTGATATATTTAAATTTTATTGTTAATTTAACTTAGAAGGTAATTATTAAAATTAATTTTATAATATAATTTATTTTAATTGAAATAATATATTTTTTTTATATATATATATATATATATATATATATATATATATATATATATATATATATATATATATCCTTAATATTATTATATCATATTGTCAAACTCAAAAATCAAATTCATTTAATTCGCTTAAATTGTATTGGATGCATAAATTTGAATTTAAAATTTATTTTCAAACTTCATATTTCAAATCTATAATTTAAAATTTATAAATTTATAAATTTCTTTTTTAGAAATGGTAAAGAATTTGAAATTTTAGATTTTTTTTTTAAAATAGAGATTTTTGATTAAAAATGAAAATAAAATATTTGAAATAACTAATTAAAAAAAAAATTTAAAATATTAAATTTTTAATAGATTAGATTTCATTAAAAATTTAAATCAAATTTAAATTCATTTAATTTTAATAATCTAAATAAGGAATTTGACTCAAATTCAAATCTATGATATAATTTTTTATCATGCAAACGGACTATTATAGTAAGACCGTTAAAAAATTATTGTGATGATATTACTTTTTTTTAGGACACAGAATATAATGGTCCATTTAGATGACAAAAATTTGAATCTTAGATTTAGATTTGGATAAAATTCCTTTTTTGGATTATTTAGATTATATAAATTTGGATTTGATTTAAATCTCTAATGAAATCTAATCTTTCAAAAATTTAATATTTCTAATATTCTTTTTTACCTAGTTATTTTGAATTTACTATTTTTATCTTTAATTTAAAATCTCTAATTTTTTTTTTTTAAAATTTAAAATCTAAAATTTCAAATTATTTATCTTTTTCAAATAAGAAATTTATAAATTTTTAGATTTCAATCTTTGAAATATGAGATTTAAAATCAAAATTTCAAATCTAAATTCATGTATCTAAACACAATCAAAATGTATTTTTATAAATATTAAACTAATAATAAATAATTGGGCAAATTATAAAATAGACCATGAATTTTGACTTTAATAATGAAATAGTCTTTATATTTGGTGAAATATATTTCATGGTCCCTTTATTTTGACACTGTAAGATTATTTGGTCTTTCCATCTATTTTTACCATTAAATACTATGAAAATGCTAAAATATCCCTTATTTACTCTTAAATTTTTCATCTCAATCATCTCCATGAAAGTCTTGCTATTCTTTTATTTTTTTTTCCATGTCTTCAAACCCATCAAAACATTCACCAAAATCACAATCCAATAACCAATCCTCACAACAAGAATAACTCAATTAAAAAAAAAAATCCATTCACCGAAGCAAGGGAATTTGGTGAAGCTGCAAGTTCTCAACTTAGGAAGCAACTTGCTTTCAGGTAGTGTTGTCATTTCTCACCCTTTCGAGTAGCCGATTTTAACATCAATCTATTGGGTACCACTCTCGACCCCAATAGCTAACCCTACTGACCCTTCTTTTGTTGTACATAAGCTCCTCCTTAGAAACCATACCTCCAATGATGTCCACAATTTCCTCGTGATTGTTGACGCTGTCTTGCCAGCCCGCATTGGTCAAGCTAAGTTTGATATCAAATATGAAAATTTTTTGATTCCTAAGATGATTATGGGTTTGTCTATTAATTTTTTGAGTTTTTTTTTTTGTGGGTATTAGGTGTTTGATAATATTATTAGCTAGCTGACTATGCTGAATCTGAGTTTTTTGACACTGTATTTAGTGATAACTTCCGACTCCAACCTGGACAACTTGGGTATCGTGTAGTGAATTTTGTAGTAAAGAATTTACTTTAGGAAAAGCTTGGGAAGGACACAAAAGACATCATCTTAAGATGATGAAGAATAGTGGTATAAGAATTCAAGAAATATCAAATAATAATATCAAGATTAATAATATTATTAATCAAGCTAGTCCTTCTGTCCCTTTTCTTTGATTTTTTTTATTAAATTTTTGTCAAAATCTTAAATTACTCATCTTCTTAATTAAAGTACATTTTCTTTATTTTTTTTTTTGCTTTTTTATTTAATTAATAAATAAATATTTAGAATAGTTAATTGAAAATAATTTTCAATTAAATATTCATAGAAAAATTAAAATAAATTAAATTCTAAAAATGCCTTTTTTTATTTATTTTTTTGTACATTTAATTTAAAATTAAAATAAATAAAAAAGCGGGGAAATTTTTTAGAATTTAATTTATTTTTTATTGGCAATATATTTTTAATTTTTCTATGAATATTTAATTGAAAAATATTTTTCTATATATTTTAAATAGTCATGTATTAATTAAATGAAAAAACAAAAAATTAAAAAAATAAAGAAATTGTACTTTAATTAAGGATAAAAATTAATTTTTAATTATTTTAATGAAAAATGTGAAAAATTATATAAATTACATGACAAAATCAAAATATATGTATTATTAATTTAATTGTTTATAACTTGATATTGTTGTAGGAAGTAGTGGATTAACAGCCTATGCTGGATTTTTTGAAATATGTAAGCCAATGAAGGGAGAGAAAGTGTTTGTATCAGCTTCTTGTGGATCAGTTGGCCATTTGGTGGGACAATATGCCAAACTCTTTGGTTGCTATGTAGTTGGCTGTGCTGGAACCAAAGAAAAGGTTTAATAATAATTAGAATAATTAATTATTATTTTCAGTTCTACATCTCAAAATTAATTATTTTATTTAATTTTATAGGTATCTTTGCTAAAAGAAAAGCTCGGTTTTGATGATGCATTCAACTATAAAGAAGAAATTGATTTGAAATCTACTCTTAAGAGGTGAGGTGATAAATTTTTTATTTTATTTATATAAAAAATACAAAAATTATCATATGGTTTTATAATTTTTCTTAATTGAAGCCGGAATTTTATTTTTTTTTACACTTAATTATTATGTAATTTATTTTATTAGATACTTAAATACCAAATTAACTAGTACTATTGAAATTTACACATTTGACTTATAATATAAATTAAAAAATATTTTATTTTGGCATGAAATTTCACCATGCATTGTAGATTCCACTTTTGAATTAAAATTTAATTTTAATTAATTATAAAAATTTTAAAAAATAAAATTTAAAAGATTAAAAATGTCTAAATTTTAAAATTCATTAATACAAAATTATTTACTCATTTTAGGAAACAAATTCGTAAATCTCATCAAATTTTTAATTTAACGATTATATGCTATTATTATTATTTTTGAAATTTAAATTTAAATATTCATAAGTAACTGTGAGACATAGCTATTAAGTTGAGATTATGTAAATTTATGAATTTATTTTTTTTTTATAATAAATATAAAAATTTTGTATCAATGAAATTTGAGATTTATAATGTTTTTATTTTTTAATTTTTTTTTCCTTTTTTTTTTTTTAAATATTTTAGAATTTTTAAATAAATTAAAATTAAGTTTCAATTTAAAAGCGGACCCTACAATACTTAGTGGAATTACATAACAAAGAAAAATATTTTATGAAATTTATATTGTATATCAAATAACCAAAAATTAACGGTATTAATGAATTTAGTATTTAAATATCTAGAACACATCACAGGGTACTTAAGCATAAGAAAAAAAAAATCACAGACTCCTTTCAAAAAATATCAAATAGTAGTGTCTTATTTATTTATATTTTGCACTTTGACTCCTCTAAAAAAAAAATCAAATAGTAAATTAAAGAGAATTAAATAAATAAATAAATAAGTAAATGTGAGATGAAATTTTTAATTGTAGTAGTGTATGAGTAATATATTTTAGAATGTATTTTTTAGTATAGGGAAATGTATTAAACATGAATTTATAATTTACATCGTATATATATTTATTATTAAATTATGTATCAATGTGTGAACTGTATTTAAGATACTGTGAAATATAGACATTGAAGATTTTTAAAATATATTGCTATGTCAATTTAATATTTTCCACTTGTACTATAACATATAACCAGAGATACATTTTAAAATTTCACCTTAAATTATTTCTCTTATTAGTTTTCATTCATCTCTTACTATTTTACAATTCATCATAGATTTAAGAGATTAATCTTGTATAATAATTATATTTAGCCAAATTTAATTATAATTAATTTTAAAATTAAGACTAAGTTGAGTTGAATTATTTTGACTAGGTACTTTCCTGATGGAATTGACATATATTTTGACAATGTTGGAGGTGAAATGTTAGAAGCAGCTGTTGATAGTATGAACAATTTTGGCAGAGTAGCTGCTTGTGGAGTAATTTCTGAATATACAAATACCGAAAGGAAAGCAGCACCAAATATGATAGATGTAGTGTACAAAAGAATTAAAATCCAAGGATTTCTAGCCCCTGATCACTTCAATGTCCATTCAAAATTTGTATCAACAACTTGTGATTACCTTCGTAAGGGTAAAATTCAATCACTAGAAGACATCTCAAATGGTGTGGAGAGCATTCCTTCTGCTTTTGTTGGACTCTTTTGTGGCCATAATGTTGGAAAGAAGATAGTAAAAATGGCACAAGAATAATTGGAAAGCAAACTTATTTCACTAAACTGTCAAAAATAATCTTTTAAAATATTAATGGATAATGTGTCAGAGAATACACTCTTTTTACTTTTCATTCTACTTTTAATTTTATTATTTAATAATATTTTGTATTGTTTTTCTTTTAAATAGATATTATTTTCTTTTATATTTATTCCTCTTTGATGATTTGTTAAAAATTTATTTTTTCCCATTTATGAATTATTCTTTTTCTTTTGTTTTTTGTTAATGTCGGTCCAAAATTACCATGGACCCAAGTTCCTTAATGGTCCAAATTGGAGTAGATTCATGTATATTCCATGTAATAGTGGGTCCGTCTGTGTATAATGAGTCTATATTCGTATGTAATTTCTATAGTAAATAGAAATCAATAGTAGCTAGGATTTTATTTTACTTGTAATTATGATAATATCCCTATAAATTACGGATAAATAGTCTTGTAATCATCCTGTATATTTTTCTACCACTCATTTCAATAAAGAACTAATTTCTAATCTAGATTTAAAATCTGATTTTACATTGCATGCATCACTATATGGCCTCTTTATCCATCACCAGTTACAAATCTCAGTCTAGATTGTGAATATCAATGATCCGACAATTCTTTTTTAGTATATTAAGAGATAGTAAAAATATCTAATTTGCAACGAATCCTTAAAAAAGTATAACGAGCATGTAGTATTATCGGATCCATGTGAAACTTTTTATTCCACATATGGTTAGGTATATCGCTTCTCTAGTTTGACAGGATCTTTTTATCCAAGTCACCTAACCTTCATATAGTCGAACTCTAAAACTTGACCCTCGAACCCATGAACCATAATAAATCAGGTGTCATGTTCATGAAACAGATTTTCACACGCATTCATGCATACATGCACACATGAGTCCATACATAAACCATGCCCCCATAGACTTATGGACCAAGAACCAAAGAGTCGGTAGTTAAACTCTAAATAGTCTTCAAACTGAGAAAAACCCAAATAATACCCAAATAATCAAACACTTATCCGAGATGACATACTAGACCTATACCCTGAACAGTGAAACCAACCTACTCACCAGTAAACTGAACATCTACCCTAAATAATGAACCTGATCCACTATATAGAAAACCGTATAAACAGTGAACCTGACCCATGAAACACATCTACCTAAAGCAGTGGACTCGATCTACTTAAACAAAAAATCATCTACCCAATCAAAACCATGTGAAATCAACTCAATTACCAGTAAACTGAAAATCTGACCTAAACAGTAGACCCGATCCACTAAACAGTGAACCTGACCCACTAAAAATCATATCCCCGAGAAGATAGTGAAACTGACCTACCAAACAAAAGATCGTGAAACATACATACCTACCCGAAAACTAAACAAACACCGTACAATAAACCTGACCCACTTACCCGAGAATCAAATAGTGAACCTGGCCCATTAAAAACTATATTCTCGACCAAACAGTAAACCTGACCCACCTATCCAAAATAACGTATGTATCAGATTTACACCTAAAATAGTGAACCCGACACAACTATCTAAAAATGAAACAAACACCGTACAATTTCCATCACAATGAACCTAACCCACCAAACTGAAAACCATGTACCCCTTATTGTGAATCTGACCCACTAATCCCAAAATTAAACACATCAGACATGTACCTGTTATAGTGATTATGACCCATTGATCTCACAACCGCACATATTTGACCCATACCCCATGCGGTGAATCTGACCTACCAATATGTACCCCTTACAGTGTATCCGACCCACCGACCTAGATGAATATTTTTGCTGAGAATCGTGCATATCATACCAGTACTAAAATATCGTGTATATCAAACCCGCACTGTTTATAATGAATCTAACCTTTGTGTTCTTTTGTGAAATGTATCAATGGTTAACCTGACCAATCCAGATATCACACTGCTCACCACTTTCCTAAAGAAATAGGAAAAATTTTTTCAAGCTATCCTCAATTCTACCTTGGATGCTCAACAAACCCACTTTGATGAAGCATTGGCTGCTTAACAAACCAGCTTTAACAAAGCTATAGCCGCTCAACAAACTATTTTTCACAGTGCGATAGACTATGTGACCAATACCCTAAGTTTCCAATATTAGGCCATCATTGATGAGGTGAGGAGAATGATGAACCAAAATCAAGTCGATCCCATTTATCCGAGCTCTTCAACTATACCTATTACTAATCTAAGCAACATCAATATGTCGCCAAGCACCAAGCACAAACACCATCCCTTTCATTTCCTTGAATCCTTTTCAAGGAAGGGGAATTCTTACCTATATACCAATAGAGGCACAACATCATTACGCTTGAGTAAAACCGCATAGTAGAGGAAAGGTGTAAACAGACTAACACCTTCACTTTTGAGGTTGTCACCTCTAATGTACCAAAAGGTAAAGAAGTAGCTACCATTACAAATCGTCAACCCTTAAAATAAAAAAAAGGGAAGATATACTGATTTGGGTAAGCATTTGGGTAAGCCATTAAGCTTAATTTACCAGAAAACATTGGAAGCCAAGCTAGTCATACTTTTAGAACTAAGGCCACCTCCAAACCCTATGCCTAGAAGTTGGAACATGAATGAATACTACGAATATCACCAAGACCATGGACATAAAACTGACATACGCAAAAACCTGAGGCACAAAATCCAGGACCCCATTGAAAATGGGGACATCATTCCCTTTGCCCAGCCAGAATCCAACATCCCCTCTGATTTTTCAACTATTATAGAATCCCACAAATCCAAAATACAGGCTCAGCTTAAAGGGTTGCGAGCCAATTGGATCAAGATTAGGAAGATGACATGAAAGACTACTCTCTTTGAGCAAGTGTCTGTGATAGGAAGTGGAGTAGAAACAAACCCTATAAAGCTCATTTGACTATTCTTTGTTCAACCAAACTATTAGCACTCTGAGAATAATCCCAACCCCGATGTCAAGCCTCCTTCCTAGTCCAAGTTCTAAGTCGAGTTTGAGTCATTTGTGTCTTTTTCTTCTTTTTCTAGTTTAGAGTAGAGTTAGAATCCGAACCTGAATCGTAATATGAGTCAATTACGTTTTGTTACTCTTATGACTCCTCGTATGTCCTTTTAACTGTGATGTAACCAATAATGATCAGACTTTTTATTCGTAATGAAAAATTTTATCTCTTATATTAAACACTTATGTTTTTATAAAAGCAATATGAATGAGATATAAAAAAAAGGGGTGAGAAAAATGAAAAAAGAAAAAAAAAAAAAAAGAGAAAGCAAAGAATCAATTAACCTTGGTACAGATAAAAATCACATACATTGCATCATCATACTTTGACAAAGCAGCTTTATACATTGTTATCAATGAATTCATGGATTACTTTGCATGGGAGCCTAAAGACATGACAGGTATTGGCCCAAGTATAGTAGTTCACAGTATTTCAACCTATGAGCATGCGAAGCCTATCAAGTAGGAACTGAGAAGACTCAAAGCAAAATAGTCTTTAAAGGTTAAAGAGGAAGTAGCGAAGCTTCTGGACAATGAATTTATCAAGCCTGTTACATGCCCATCATGGTTGGCCAATACAATTTCGGTCAAGAAGGATTGAAAGAGCACGCTTTTTGGGTTGAAGAATGTCAAGGCAATCAAGTCAAAACAAATAACCTTAACACAATTGGTCAATAAATTCAATCCGAATAGGGATGTACTGTACAAAGGGACTGGGAACAATGTGCACCCGAGGTGCATAATAGAGGATGAAGCACAACAGATCATGGATTGGGTCACGAAGATGAAGAGGGTATGTAATACCAGTACCTGAAACATTAGAGTAGATATGTGTTTGTTTATGTTTGTTGATGAATGTTAGCATATGTATGTTTATATTGCATGGTAGATAATCTAGAATGTTATGTTAAGTATAGATTACTCTTAGAATGATTATATATTGAGACATGATGAGTTATGACTGATTTTGAGGTGTTAAACATGTGTATGTATAAGTTGATTGAGTTTGGATAAGTTACAATGGAGAAACATGAAAGATTCTCATCAGCAAACCTTTCACGGGCATGAGACACCTATTCCCGGGCGTGAAGACACAAGCCTATAAATATCTGACTCTTCTTTTTCATTTTCAGATTTTATTTATTTCATTCCCTTCTCTTTCTTTCTCCATAAATATACTTCACCCACCCATAAATTCATTGAATTCTCTTCTCAAATAGTTATTTCATCTTTAAAGAAAAATCAACATTTCAACTTCCCAAGGATTCTCTAATTCAAGGTAGTTGTTTCAAACTCAATTATAAGTCAAGATAAGTTAATACATGGTTAGAATAGATGAATATATGTTAAGTATAGATGTTTAAGAGCATCATTAGTATTTATTATGGATTATAAGCAAAATATATATGGATTTAGGGTTTTGGATGAATAGTAGCTATTCATCCCAATCTTCCACATTTCTTTAATAAGTAATTAAATTGATGTTAGAAAATATATTAAGATTTTAAAAGATGATTAGAATCATAAGAATTTACTATGTATGAACATTATTGGGCATAAACTCTAATTATGAGTATTTGGGGATTTAACATAGGAGAGGAGAACTCAAGGAAATAGAAAAGATTATTGAATGTACAAGTAATTGAGGGAAATACAAGAATAATTTGCTTTGAGGTAAGTATAAATATTGCATATGCATGTTGTTTCCTTGAAATTGATTGTTCAATCCTTCCTAATGTACATATATATGATTCTCATGTTATAAAATATTGTATTGTTAACCTATTAAATGAATTTCCCATGATATTCTCAAACGAATGATAATTTGTTTCATGTAATCACTTTATATGTTGTAAATGACTTGGTCATTCTTCTTTGGACCAAGCTCATATGAAACCTATTTGCTAACTTGAATGAATTCATGTTTATATGTTGATGGTCTTGTGACCAATATGATTCTTTGTGAAATCCAAGCTATATGACCTATGATATGCATATGTATAGAACGCTCTTCCTAATGAGAGTAAATTCATTGGTCCATTATGCACTTTGAGAGCCCATCTGATAGGATTTTTATCAGTGCTCCAGCTACGGGGGCCATAAGATCTAGGCATATGCCCGGCCAAGCATATGTGTTTCGATAAGGTAGCAAGGCTACTGATGTGTTCTGATGATGATGACAATTCTATCATATGATTTAATAGTGTTATTTGATTGTGAGCACTTATGTTCTTTTAAGCATAACCTTATGAAACTTCCATACCTATATTCCTTTGGCTTGACCTTTGCATTACATGTTTATATCTTACTGAGTTAAAAGCTCACTCCTCTTCTGCGGATTTCAGGTAATAGTATAGCTTGAGAGGGAGCTAACATAGAATACAGAGCTTCTTGATTCATTCCTCCAAGAAGACTTCATGTAATTCTTCTGATGTATATTATTTTGTATTATGGTATTTATATGTATGAGGAGTATAATCTAGAGCTTCATAGTTAGATGTTGAGGATGATATCATTTTGATGTCTGAATTGATATATTGTGGATTGCCCTTGTTCCTTATTGATGTTGGATGTATCTTTTGATTGGTAAGGAACAAGAGAAAATCATATGATGATGTATATAAATGCATGAATGATGATTATATGATTCATAGAAATGAGTATACATGATGATAACTATGTATGATGTAAATATGCGTTATGTATGAGATCCATGATATGAGGGTTCTACAGGTTTATAGTGGCCTTAAACCTACCCTTACCCTAGAACCGTCACACCACTGGAGTCAGGGTATGACAAGGTCACACTTTCAGAAAAAAGTGGCAAGCCTATTAAAACAGAGAAAAAAAAATACAACACCATAGTTCTTCCCTGTACCGTACTCAGACTAACGGTGCAATGAAAATAACCAATAAAACCATCAAAACCATTCTGCAAAAAGATAACAAAAGCTGACACAAGCACTTTCCCTTTGCTTTATGAGGGTATCGAACTTCCATCCATTCACTGACAGGGGGCAGTTTCATACTCTCTAGCCTATGGAATAAAAGCAGTACTTCCCATTGAGATTCATGTCTGAACTGCTTGGGTCATATGGGAGAGCTAGCTTGATGAAACAGAATGGATAAAGTATTACCATGATTTGTTGAATGCCATTGATGAAAAAATAATGGATGCCTTGTACATGATTGTCACACCCCAAAACCACCAGTGCGACAGTTCTAGGGTAAGGATAGGAATAAGACCACCATAAACCTATAGAACACACTATAACCTGGATCTCATATACACCATATTCAAATATTTATATATCATCATGCATAGTACTTTTTATGAATCATATAGTCCTTATCATATCTTCATATCATGATATTTCCTCTTATTCTTTTACTGATCAAAAGACACATCTAACATAAATATGGAACAAGGAAAACTCTACAAAACATGTCAATTTAGGCAACAAAAGAATACATCCTCAATATTTAACTATAAAGCTTTTAAGAATATACTTCTCATTAGACATAAGTATTGTGAACACTGATTTTTTTACACCCCTCAGACTTGTGCCAAGCTAAACGACACTCACCGGGAGCAAACCTGCTCATGGACAGACTCAGAACGGCCCCGGAACATCCTCAAAACGAAGTCAGACCAAAGCTGCCACCCTCTAGGCATGGCATTGCCGCCAGAGGGGTGGTGGCGCTGCCATACCCTCAGGGCATCAACTGCCATGCCCAAGGGTAGCAGCATGGCTATTTGCCACTGATGCCACCCTCCTTCAGCTCCTTTGCCGCCGAGACCCCCCGGCGGAGCTGTCGCCCCCCCTCCGGCGGCACCAGCTCCTCTTGCCAGCGCCAGCTCCATTCCAAACCGATTTTTTTTCGAATCCCACATTGAAAAATGATGGGATTTGACCCTCCAAGCTTCTACTATAAATATATGACCCCCCTCCCCTAACCTAGTTCTGGGCCCCGAAGTCTCTGAAGTTGATTATTCCTTCTTAGATTTCATATCTTCTCCCTCCAATACCTATTTTTCTTCTTTCTTTAGCTCTCCTTGAGTTTAAAGAGTTATTATCCAGGGCGTGTGGATCCCATTTTCTTTAGTTCTCCTTGAGTTAAAGAAGGACACAATCTGAGACATGTGGAGCCTCAAAATCATTTTCTAAGTAAAGTTACTATGTCGGTTTGCTTTCTTAAAAGCTAATAAAACATTTCGACCCATTTCCTCTGCTTCAACCGGTCCAAGGTGGAACTTCGATCCAGGCGAGCAATCAGACCGCCGCCTCCCCAAATTGTCAGATAAAAGACGATACGATCATCTTCCCGGGCTTCGTCCAATCCAAGGAGGAACTCCGATCCAGAAGAGCACTCCGTCCGCCAACACCCCTAAGAGCTAGGGCGAAGGTATAAACTCTCAACTCATCTTCTTTAGTTTGATAAATAATCAAAATAAAGAATAAAAAACATGATAAATTGGGCATAAAATCAACCCTCCTTCGCGAGAAAGAAGAACTGCGTGGGTTTTGATTCTCATTCAATGGGATACATAGGCAAGCTGTATAAAAGCTTCAAATCTTAAAAAAAAAAGAACAAAAACCATCTCTTTTTCTTTGATTATTTGCTTTACTTTATTTGTTGAATGTATTCTTTAAGAAATGTGTGATCAACCTAGAATCCATAAGGGCTAAAGTTGATATTCTCTATTTTGGGATTTTGAGGTATAATAATTTACTTTTATCACTTTCTTTCGATTGTTTTACTTGATTGCTTGCATTTCAATTGTTCATCCATTTATTTAATTGCTTATGCATCTTATATTTCATTATTTAATTACTCATGAAAATCATTTTAAATCAAGGTTAAAATTAAAAGCCAAGTTCCACCGAAAACCTAGTCCCCGAATCCTCTTTCGTTTCAAATACTAGTGCACTTTTTTCCTTTGGGATAAAATTAGAGTCAAAGTGGGTTTTTACCTTAAATTTTTTCAATAAAAATAACTTAAGGTGGTGACTTCAAAATCAAAATAATTTTCAAATAAAAGGCGCTAAGGTCATCTAAATCCATGATAAATCGTCCCAAAATGAGCATTTTCGATCCCATTTAAAGTGAACCCAGACGAGGTGCTCGGACGAGGCCTCACAAGTATATAACATAAATATAACGTTTAACAAAATTACATGCAAGAGTTTTCTTATGGAGAATAAATCAAAAAGCTCTATCTTATATATTAGCTCTCTCTCGAGCTACACTATCACCTGAAATCCATAGAAGAAGAGTGAGCCTTCAACTCAGTAAGATATAAACAAGCAATACTTTAGGTTAAGTCAAAGAACTTGAATATCGGTCAAGAATATACATATACATATACTTATACTTGGACATGAAAGTATTATAAGAAAAAGAATCTATAAACTTGTACTTGAAAAAACATGAGTACTTACAACAATATAACATTATCAAATCATATTATGTGATAGAACTGATATCATGAAAATGCATCGATAGCCTTGCTACCTTATCGTGAGACATATGCTTGGTCGAGCATATGCCTAGAGCTTATAGCCCCTTCTAAGTGGAACACTGATAAAAATCCTATCAGTTGGGTTCCCATTGTGTATATTGGACCAATGAATTTACTGTCATTGGAAAAAGCGTTCTACACATATTCAAAGGTTCGTAAAGCTAGGAATTCTCAAAGACCATATTAGTCACAATACCATCAAATATATAAACATATATATATAGTTCATTTACACAACTAAGTTTCATTTTGAACTTGGTCCAAAGAGAAATAACTAAGTCATTTTCTAAGATACAAGTGGCTACTTATAGACGGTAAGAAAGAATTTATTGAATAGGCTATTAAGCATGTATTTCATATCATAGAGAATATATATGGAGATTTAACAATATATCACATAAGGAGAAACATGCATATACATTGTTCATACTTATCTCAAAGCAATTATCCTTACTAATCCACTGAAACACTTGAGTAAGTAGTAGTGCTTCATGTTCTCTTGAATTCTCCTCTCCTAAACCAAAATAACCAAATATCCAAAATTAGGGTTAGCCTAAACATGCTCATATAAGATAAATCCTTATAAGTTTAAAGATCCTTAATAGTCTAAACATGATTTCTAACATCAATTTAATCATATTTTAGAAGAATATAGAAGATTAGGATGAATTGTTACTATTCACCCAAAAATCTTAAATCCATGAATCTTTCTTATATTCTATAATGAATACCTTTTAAGACTCATAAACAACTTATATTCATATATTATAACTATGGATTAACTTAACTTGAACTTAGAAATGAGTTTGGAGTAAATTCATTGAAACCCTAGAAATTGAAATTCTTGAGAAATATGGAATCTTAGTGTTCTTAGAGGTTTGATTCTTGAATCTTAGGTTATTTAAGATGTAATAAATGTTTAAGAAGAGAATTTAATAAGTGAATGGGTAGTTGAAGTGTATTTATGAAGAAAGAGAGAAAGGAAGATGAAATAGAAGAGCTGGAAATGAAGAAATGAGGTTCGAGTATATATAAGCCCAAGTCTTCATGCCCGTAAAGAGAGGATTCATGACCGTGAAGGCCACTGTTCATGCTTGAAATCGAAAACATCTTCAAGGCCATTAATGAGTGCTTCACACCCGTAAAGGCCAATCTGAGGAAACTTGAAAATTATACAAAAAATATTCTCACGGTGATAAAAGGTTTCTCACGCCCATGAAGAGTCTGCTAAGTGGGAATCTCTCATGTTTCTCCATTCTAATTTGTCCAAAACTTAAACAACTAAACTAAACTATGCATAATATTTCAAACTCAAGCATAACTCATCATGTATCATCATAAATCCATTCTAAGAGTAATCTATACTCAATATACATTCTTAGAGCATCTATCATGCACATACACACATGAAATCATCTAACATGCATCAAAAAACACAAATAAATCTAATGCACACATTTTCAACCTTGCAACCTAAGCACCAAGTATTACATATATTCAATCAGCAGAGATTAGCCCGACTTTTCAACAAGAGACTAACCGATATAGGGTTGGAAGAAGGCAACTTAGTGCTGAAGGAAATCAAAGTTCCCATTCATGATCTGAGAGGCAAATTTAAACCTAATTGGGTCGGCCCATATGTGCCCAAGAATATTCTATTTAGCAGAGGGGCGATACTTTCAAATCCTTGTAACTTAGAACAACTGAAAATATACTTTGTATAGTTTTCATCTTATTTTCCTTTATAATATGATCATGAAAATAAGAACTATATGGACATGATTCTCAAAAATTTAAAAGAAAAAAAAAAGAATAAAATTAAAGATACATAGGTAGCTCTCTTTGGATGCGATCCAAATCATAATAAAGTAATCATTTTGTGCCAAATTCCCAAATGTTATATGATTCATTTGCTAGCTCGCTAAATTAAAAACTGAAAGGGCAACTTAGGTAAAAATTAGAGCTAGCTCACTAAGCTGAAAACCTAAAAGGGCGGTTTAGGCAAAAGTTAGAGCAGCTTGTCAAGTCAAAAATATGCAAGGGCAGCTTGTCAAGCCAAAAAAAGTTAGAGCATAGAAAGACAAGAAAAGAGGAAAAGAAAATAAAAATAGAGAGAAGAAAAATAAGAAAAATGTAACATAGGATATTACGTGTCATTCACCATAATCATCTTTGGTGATAAAAATATACAAAGTATCATGGCACATCAAAAGTCATGTCATTCCTAAGTACAGTTTCATCGAAAATCCTGTCTCATCTAAAAATATGTCTCATCATCTAGTCAAATAAAAATTTATGACTGGATAATTCCATCCAATTCAAATGAAAGAAACCCAAAGTACAAGTTTCGAAGTCAAGCAAAAGAAAAGAATAACATTAAAGCAAAATGGACAACTTGATAATTTTGTCTAAGCTCTTGCTCTTCTAGGATGAATGTTTCATCCGAGTTGTCATCATCTACCGGAGCATCAGACATCATTGTCCCAACTACACCATCCTCTGTAGTTGAAACTCCCTTTATCTCCATCTCAGCAGTAGGTCTAAATGCCTCCCTCAGTCTCTGAGGCCCTCTCTAGCTCAAGAATTGGGGTAACCCTTATCTTTTCAGTATGTCAGACTATCTCCTTGAATCAAACCTAAGAAAAGAAAGAGATCAAATTACAAGTAGAAAGAAAATTTAGAGAAAAGCAGAAATCCAGAGAAAGTAGAAAAATAAAAATGAAAAAATTATACAAAGGGAGAATCATTTTCTTACCTTGAGGATCACCAGGCTAGCTGACCAGAGCCCCTTAGTCCTACAGCGCCATCCAAATTGCGTAAATTCTTTGAAACTAGTTCAGAAAGCCGATAAGTCCATTCCACTACCCGTTGAAGAAAATCAAAGTTCACCCAGAAAGGAATCAAAATGTCGAAAGGTAAAATCATTTTCTTACCTGGATGATGACTGAGTCATTAGACTAGCGTCCCTCAGAAATAATTGCCCTTGGACGTCCATATCCTCAACCAAGGATGTACTCAATAAGTAACCAAATGAATTTTCTGACCTAGACGTGGTCTGTGTCAAGAAATCCAAAGTTGTTAGAAAACCACAATCAGAATGAATCAGCATTATTTGAAGTAGAGCTAGAGCTAAACCTGAGAAAGTAATGAGATCAGATTTCAAGTGGAGAGGAACAAAAAAAAAGCTTGCTAAGTTGAAAACCCAAAAAGGCGGCTTAGTCAAAAGCTAGACAAAAAGAAAAAAGCTTGCTGAGTTGAAAATTTGAAAGGGCAACTTGGTCGAAAATTAGTCCAAGTAGAAAAGGAAATTCGAAAAAAGAAAGCAGAAAAATAGAAAAAACAGAAAAGTAAAGAGAACAGACAAATAGACAGCTAGGAAACAGGAAAGCAGATGATTAGAAAAATAAAAAAGCACAACAAACATAAAAACATAAGAATTATTTGAAGGAAGAGTAATTTTCTTACTTAAAAGATAACTAGGCCAACTGATCGGAGCCCTTCTGTAACACCTCAGCTTAGCCTGAACCAAATCTATATAGAGATCTTCGGGGGAGATTTTTAATTTCTTTATATTGTTATGTTAATATATATTTATGCATGAAATTGGTATTTAAGCATGTTATTTGAATTAGTTCTACGCATAGAAATGGTTTAGAGGCAGCTAGGACTTAATCGGCCAATTTTAAGTTTTTGGTGAACTGGGGGCAAAATGGTCATTTTACGCCCCATCGGAATTTTATGAATTTAATATCATATTTAAAGAGAGAAAATAATTTATAGACTTGAAAATGGCCTTATTTTATTTATTTGAGCAGTAGTTTAAGAAATAATTTCGGTCGAAAAATTTTTATCGGCACGTAGCGATTTCGGTGTTTCGGTTGCACTAAGGGTAATTTGGTCATTTCCTTTATAATATGGAGTTATTAAGTGTGTGCAACCATATGGTATTAGTTTAGGCTTGATTAAATCCGACCGTTGGATCAAATGACTTTAAATTGGATGG